>JARKIA010000578.1:0-41275 GCA_029289565.1 Mycena galericulata | reverse complement strand
AGTTTACACGTGGTGGCAACTTTATTTCATTATATTTTCCAAGAGGGCGCTCGATCCCTGAATCATGGACTCTTTCCCATGCCACCCCAACCCCATCAATTTCGCAAAGACAAAGTGCGAACTCTTAAGGCCCTCCGGGCATGCACATCCCTGGCACCTCTAGCAGATATGGATTTCAATACCTCGACTCGAGATGATAGCCCAATCCAATTCATTCTCCTCAAAGTTTGCTCCGTCAACAAGTGAGCGTCCACCAGATTGAGCCTCGGCAGTCGCCGCCATACTTGTGGACCGTGGGTGAGTTCGGGAAAGCCCCCGATCGTAGCCGGGTCTAGGCCTTTTATGGGATTGCAATTGTGGTAAGTGTACTGTACTGTACAAAGCCTAGCGTCGCGGTTGGATCCAACCCAAGCTGGCACCAGGAATTCTTGCACAACTCGATTTCAGCTCCTGCTCAGGCTTGCCAATCTACAACTTGAAGGTTGCTTTACGAGTCCTAAAATGGTAATTTTAGACTCGTCTTTATAAGCATTTTTGCGCCAACCTGAAAGCAAAATTTACAGGTGACGTATGTGATTCGTGTTGGAAACATTTCCATCTTTGGGAATTATCACTGTTTTCCACTGCCCAGTATAGTAGGTGTTGTCGTTGTTTGTCCATCATTCTGTCTCTTAATATGATACGCGTTGAACCCGGCGCTACGGATATCTGCATCCTTACAGTGGTGACAAGCCCAGAGTGTTCCACACAGCCTGTCTTGCCCTGTTGCCCCACACCTGCCTGCCGCGAGGAGCGACCGAAGGTCGGCGACGAGCGGCAGGCCATGCTTTATTTTATTTTTCTGTCTGTTGACTCCACCCCAGCGCATACTATAGCGCTCACTTTGTACATTTAATAATCGCGCGCATAACATGATTCGTGCGCACTTTTGGGCAGATTCGCGCGTACTTTTTCATTTTTGCGCGCAGGTTTCAAGTTTTGTGCGCAACATTTCGGATATAATTTTGTGCAAGAAAATATATGTCTCATCTTCTGGCCAATGTACCTGGTAACAAGGCTGACAGGCCGCCCAAGCATTTATATGCTTGGGCTCTGCATCCATTCTACATGTCCTCCGTGGTCTACAGCCACTCTCGAACTCTCGGTAATGTAAACGTACCGGTGATCCGAGCCACGCGAGTTCGGCTAGCAACCTCAAAATCTGACCCAGAGAGTCTCGAGCTTCTACTAGTAGTTAGTCTCCTTCGGCCTTGATATGGGGGTCCTACCGCTCCATTTGTTTGGGGACATTTTTTCTGGTGCTGCATCTTGTTTTTGCTAGGGAGACATGCGGGCCATTATTAATATGTTCTCCCACTGAATCATGGCTGCCGTTTCTTTGACCATGAGTAAAAATACAATTTCGTTCTGTCTCCCACTCACTCACCCCAGCAACAAGGATTTTTCAGGGGATCTTTTGTGATCTGTCTCGGACTCCGACTGAACCTGAGAGGCTGAGAATTCATTAATTTCATAGGCTTGAATGCATGAGGCTTCGATCCAACAGAGGATATGTTTCCTGGGCTTAATTGAGCCCGACAGTCTTGTGGATACCGCAGACGCGGTTCTAGTTGTCTCAGTTTGGGCCTGTGTACGCGCCACAGTGACATTACGCGACGAAATGGACTCACGTGCCTTGTGCCGCCGAGAAGATCCGAACAGATCAACGCTGACATCCGTCGGCACGCAGCCGGCACCGAGCCACAGCCCAATAAGGTAACTCAAAAGTTGCGCGCGAAATTGCGCCAAACCAAAAATGCGCGCGAATCAAAAAAAAATGCGTGCGAAAATAAATGTGCAAAGTGAATGGCATACAGCGCTAGGGCTGCCCACCATCCCGTCAAAAAAAACCGGCCGTCTTTTCCAATTGTGGAGCTCGAGATGGGACGGGACGGCAAAAAGACGGCTTTCAAGTGTTAAATGACGGGACGGCGCTCGGTTGCGCGAGATTCAGTAGCAGAGACTTGAACCTGCACAGCAATGAATAATAACCTGTTCAATAGAGCGTATTTGCACCCCCCAAAATCGACGGCCAAATTTCTGGCATCAGCCATCATTTTTAGGATAGAGAAATGATGGATGTGTCGTAACCGTCCTTCCGCCGACAAAACCAATTTTCGCCGTATACTTTCTCTCCTGAAAGTGGCCAGTACCTTCGAGACCTTTGTGGCGCATCACACAAAAAAGAACCGGGTTATCCAGCATTTTTTGCGCCTTTTTGCCAGACTTTACAAGTCGAAGGTATCCTATTTTGGTGTCATCAAATTTCTGACAGGCCTCATCAAATTTCGCCCTAAAACTGCGTCGAGGGTGTTGCAAATACGCTCTAATTAGGACCTGGGGTGTTAAATTCAACAATATACCCGAGATAAAGATAAATGCTTTCGGACTCCGGAGGGTACACCCGCATCACGTGAGATGTTGAACCCACGATAAATGATTATGTGAGCCATCGTGGCGCGGAGTATGGCATTTAAGATACTCTGAAGAGTGTGTCAAGTCGACGTCGTGGTGGTCAATTTTTGAGCAATTCACCATAATTTTGGGACAAGTAGACTATTGTAGCAACCCGTCTACGGCCATCAAGGGCACCCTGACGGAACGGCGGCAAAAATGCCGTACCTGCCCCGTTAATTCCGTCCGGCAAGCTGCCGACGGGGACGGGACAGCATGCCGTTGATGGCACCCGTCACACCTGTAAACACGAGGATGGTGAGCAGCCCTACCTAGGGCTGTTCGCCGTAACCGTGCCCACGGTTCCACGGCACCCGTGGCACGGCTGCCGTGCCGTGCCGTACGACATTTTGGCAGGTCATCTACGGCACGGTCACGGCACGGTTTTGACCGTGTGAGGCCGTCGAAACACGGCCGCAACGGCCGTAATGGCATCCACCAAATGATTAGCATATCTGGTGGGCTACGAGATCCTACGGCTACATACAGCTCATGGAGTCATGGGGCATCAGAAACATTGAAAGGGTTTCTCGGTTGGCGGCTCAAACCCCCGAATAACTGACGGCATCACACGTTGTTGCTTGTTTGTATCGCCCCTGACACACACTTTTACATCCAACCAAGCATTCAACTCCCTTCGACGCGTCTCGACGCACCAAAGTACTTGAGCCCTACGATACAAGCCTGCAGATAAGTTGTTTAATTACTCAAACCATAAAAAGAGTGCCACTCGGACTCAGTCTTAATTGCTCCGAATGCGCATGCAGGCCCGTATGACAGCTGCATTGGTAACTACATTGGTATCCATGACACAGGTACCTTGTCGTTGAGCGGGGTAATTTCAGTGGTGCATATGTATGTACCTGTATGTACCTGAGGCAATGACAGTATTTTCTCGATCAACGGTAGTACTCATGTTATTATCCTTTTGGTTATGTGCGTGAAGACTGAGTTGCGCGTAGGGCATTGCTGTTGCCGAATCTTCTCTGTCTTGCCCGGGACTTGATGAATATCCTCAGTGTGTGGACTCTCTCTGGAACTTGACCTATAGCTCAAATTCACATTTTCAGGGTCTGCTGTTGCGGTAGAATACATTTTTCATGCAGCCGCGACACAATTTCACTGAAACGCCTGAGTTTGAAGCCAGAGACAATCAGGGCCTAAGCAGCGTCTCCGCCTGGCTCGCAGCGCGATCCACGCGATTCTGGTTTAGCTACAAATATTGTAAACACCATTCTAACGATTTTTATCCAACCGTGCCAACCCGTGTAGCCGTTTACGGCCGTGCCGTGGACCGTGCCGTGCCGTCCAAACCGTTGGACTTCATATGACGGAACGTGCTTGACACGGCCGTGCCGTGTAAAATCCGTCGATCCCACGGCCGTGGCCGTCACGGCACGGCGAACAGCCCTAGCCCTACCCAACTCACTTGACTCTCCACAACAAATACTGTACCATTTCGACCAAGTCTTCAGGTGACGCGTGACGCGGCCCTCTGAATCGAAGACTTTCGGTCGTGGTGACGGTGACACTGAAGTTTTTCGGCCCAAATAGGGCTAAAAACCGTCAAAAAGTCTTGCCGGCATCTGCCGGCCTTCCATTTAAGGCAATTTTTGATCGTATTTGTCAGAATGAAGACCTAATAAACTGAAGACCTTAGGTGACGTGTGACATGGCCTGAAGACTTGGTCGAAATAGTACAGTACAGTTCAAAATGAAAATCATGCGAAGAAGGATTGCCTCCCAACGAAAATGACCCGAACCCGAATCCCGGACCGCAGATCCACACATCGTCCAGGAGACTGTCCTCAATTTTCACCTTCATAACCTTTGAGCCCGAATTGAATCTGTAGTGAAGTTCACCGAGATAGCCATTAAAAATTACATACCCCGGAGCCATCTCGAATCGCTCCTCCGATTCAAATACTCTTGTGTCGGCTCAGATTTACAGCTAAATTATTGGAGACTAGCTCAACCCCGTGAATAAATTCACGGGCATTGGTATGTAGGTTGAAAGAGATATATTGAGCTGGTTTTCAGCCTTCCCATTCTCTCGGACCTCTTTTTTACCCCTTTACTCCTGTTCCTCCTCCTTGACTCCTCCCTTTCCCCGAGCTCTTGCCCTGAGCCTGTCCCAGTAAAAAAGAATGGAGCTATCACATCTTATTTCATGCTCCCTCCCTCTGAAGCTTCAAACTTTCCTTGGTATTTGCGAAGGAAAGGGGACGACCTCCGGCTCTGCCAGTGCGGCATGATCGCACTGCCTAGGCCTTTTCCGCCCGGCGCACTCTCAACCATGCTCAGCATTACTGTTTTCTCTGGTCACGACCTATCCCATTGCTATGAGTTCCCACTGATTACTTCCCCACCATTTTGGCTTGAGCTCTGCGACTTCAAGCATCAGCATTGCAAGGAATAAGGCTCACCAAATTTGCAGCTTCTTTGGGCCCAGCTCGGCCCCGCCGCGGCATACTCCAACTGCCGGGGCTTTTATCGGCTCGGCGCGTTCTAGACTTAGGCTCGGCATGAGTCCCGGTCAGATGCCGTGGGCGTGGGATTTTCGAACCTTCTTTGATGTTCGTTATCTCCCCCATTTTATTATATAGATAGACTAGCTCAAGCCCGTGAATAAATTCACGGGCTTTGGTAAGTTGAAAGAAATTTATTGAGTTGGTTTTCAGTCATTTCATGCTCTTAGACCTTTTTTCCCCTTGACTTACCCCTTTGCTCCTCCTCAACTCCTCCTCCCTGTCTTTGAGTTCTTGCCACTGGCATGAGCCTGTCCCATCCCCATGAATAAATTTACAGGCATGGTCAAGTTGAACTAAGTAAGTTATTAGAGGACTGCTCTCAGGCTGCAAACCACATTTTTGTCTCGGAGGTCTCTTCTTTTCAGCATTACCTTTCCTCTGGTCCTGACCCTTGCCATTGCTATAGGCATGCCCAGTGACTCCTCACCACTGCTTTTCGGCAAGTTCCAGTGTTCGCCCTAAGGGCCTTAATTCGGGTTTTCGGGAGCCCTAAGGCCTTATTAAGGTTAAGGCCTTAAATTTAAGGTCTTCTTAAGGGCTTCCTCGAAAAATTCCCACGGTCGCTGGGTAGGTAGTGGCAGCCCCTCTTTGAGTTGAATAATTGCACTACTCGAGTCATGGCCCCCGGGCCTCATTTCGCCGTTTCTCTTTGAAGAGTTCAACTTGCGTTGGCGACGTGTCCTAGCTTATCCTCAGGCTGATGTTGTAGCATTATTCAAGTTTCAGCCTGCAATACAGTTCTATTTTTCATGAGAGAAAGACACGAGTCAAAATGGAGCCAAGTCAGAAAAGGGAGAAATTCAGGCAAACTTAAAGATTCTTTTTCGTTATTCCCTGGTAAAAATATTGCTGCAGTGAGACTGGTCGATGTCAGCGGGGATGGCAGTGGAAAAATGGAAAATTACAAATCATGCACATGATATTTTAAGCCCTTATTAAGGTCGGGAGCTGGGGTGAAAAAATTTTAAGGCCTTAGTTAAGGCCTTAATTAAGGCCTTAAGGGTTAAGGCCTTAGGCCTTAGGGCGAACACTGGCAAGTTCAAGCATCAGCATTGCCATTGATACCCATCACCACATTTGCGGCTTCTTTGGGCCCAGCTCGGCCCAGCCGCGGCATGCTTCCACTGCCGGGTCTCTTCTCGGCTCGGCGCGTTCTCGGCCATGGCTCGGCAATGAGCATGACCGTGGGCGTGGGATTTCGAATCTTCTTTGATGTTCGTTATACCACCCCATTTTAATATAGATAGATATGTAGCTGCCGGAGGCGGTATCATATCAACCATAAATCTGTAGAAAAAATGAAATGTTTACTGCCTATAATCAGATGCTTAATGAAAGAGTGAGGTCTAAAAATAACCAGACTCGTTCTGCCATGCGCAGCAATGGCCTAAAGCCCAAGTCTATTATGTACTAGCTGAGATCGAGAAAATGTCCCGCAGTCTTGGAGAACTTGAATGCCTCGGTCTCGTCCGCACTCTCATTTACTGACATAACCGGAATCCGAGATCCAGAGATCAGCGTGGCGGCGCCCGCTTTTCTCAGGATGATTTAATATTGATTTAATATCGCTATAACTTGGTACCCGTGAATTTATTCGCGGGGATCACAAATCTCGTGCCGGCCGTACGTGGTTGTCCCCGTTCAGATTTTGCATTCTATGACCCTTTCCGCAACATGTCTTTACAATTACATGGACTCAGATTTGGGCCGGTGAATCCCTTCCTCTTCCACAAATCACTCTCCCATCAAACCCCTCCCCGTTGAGTTTATTTACTGTTTCCATCCTCCTCTATTTTTGGGCTTGCTGTCCCCGTTCACAAGTTTTATCCCAGGGACGTCCGGTACCAATCACATGGTCCCGTAAACGGATGGAGTTTCTTTACCTGTCTCATTTTATCGTCGACCCCTCTGGCTTCTATCTCTAGATAGCCCCGACTTTCATTTTCCAGGATTCAGCCGTGGAGCACAAGTCTAGACTCTTGGTCTGGTCGCTCGCGTCGCGTCGTGTGGGGTTGCTTCGGCGCTTATTGGGCGTCTTTGGGTGTTCGGTCTTGGCCGGTGGCTGTGGGCGCGTGAAAAACGGAACATCGGAATATCAGTTGATACGATGATACTTCCTGGTGGTCTGAAAAATTTGTCCGGAGTTTAGGCCCGCCAGAGGCGCTAGATTTTGTCCGGACTTGGCCTCGACCATTTTTTGTTACAGCTGTTCTCGAAATTAATGAGATTGATCCGTTTTTTTCCCGTACTCCCAAAAACACGAAAATAGTTTTGGCTGGCTCAGTTTCAGCCATTTTTGTGGAGTCTAGTGGGCCTTATTGATGCGCAGAACATTGGGAAGTCCCAAAGAGCACGGCAGAAACCATCGGCGGCGGAAGTTGTCCGAATGACGATTACACGTTGCCATGCCGTATTCTTGCATTTATTTTGGCCCTGCCTAGATCCCATCTCAAGTCTTTCCAAATCCCTTCCCAAGCCAATTGGTGGATTTTTTTTTTCCTTTTTGGGATGAAGTGGAAGAAAAAAACCAATCATTTCGGGAACTATGATCGGTTGATAATCGGGCGTCCTCTTCACTCAGCACTGTGTTTTGCTGTGTTCCAACTCTCTTCATCCAAATCTCGCCGCCAGATCACTCATACATGATACAAGCTCGCCGCCGCAGATATACGAAATACAGGATTAAAGGTAACACATGAGCGAAATAGTATAACAGTAGTGAGTCCAACAATGTACGGTACTATGCGAATGATAGCAAATATGCGACAGAATGCGAAGATGTTAGCGAAATTACATGAATTGGAGGGTAATATACAAGGAGATGAGCGGCAGTGTGGTATTGTATAGTAAGGATGGTCGTACTTGCGGACAGGGTATCGGGTGCGGGTTGCGCGAGGATAAGGGACAGCAGAACATAGTCAACGTCACAGGAGAAGTCGTGGGCGTAAGTGTGGTCAGTGTGCAGAGAGGAAGGTGCGGCGGTCGGTGTGAGCGACGGCAAGGTTGGAGGTAGGAGCAGGACCGAGGGCGAGGGCGAGGGCTCGAAAGGCGGGGGGGAGGGCGCGGACGGGAGAAGCAGACACCGAGGTGGAGAAGGACGAGCGAGGGGAAGGGGGATGGGGATGGGGATGGGGAGGGCGCAGTCGTCCGGGTGAGATGGGAGATCCGGATCCGGATACGAAGTTCTCATCCCCAGACCAGTTACCAACCGACCCCCAGGGCTGAGGCGACGTCTGCCCTGCTCTTTTCCTTGCAGTTGCGGGAGGTGGTAACAGGGCCGGCACTAGGATCCACCGCCCACGAAGTCCTAGCTCGAACGGTCTGCCCTTGGCCGCGCCCGGCTGTGTGGAGATACGGATTGAACGGGGCCGCGGGGCTCCGATTCGATTTCGACTTGGCGATAGAATTGGGATGATAAAATGGGGTGCGAATGCTTTCACGATTGCGTCTGTGCGGGCGCGATCCCCCCTCCGTGTCTGCCTCCGCCTCCCCATCCGTACTGCATCTGCGTTCCGTTCGCCCGCCCCCCCCTTACTCCGGCACCATCGTAGCTGAGAGCCGGACTCGAACGCCGCCAACGCGCATCTTCCCCCATACCCACGTGTCCACGCCTCCTGGAACCTACTCCCACCGCGATGGGATGTGCCCTCCTCCTCTTCCTGCTCTCCCTCCCTCTGCTCCCCTTTGCAGCGTATGCATCTGCGCAGGCACGGTGTCCCCCCTTCCACCACCACTTCGACGGCCTCCTCCCGGGTCTGTGAACGCGTACGGCTGCGGCGGTGGGGGGTTCCTGACGAAGAAGGATATTCTGTTCGGAGGCAGGGACGGTGGCGTGGGTGGTTGCGGCGACCGCATTGGCGGAGATCCATACCTATGGCCTGGAGGCGGGTGCGGGAACGTCGTGATCATGCTAAACGCATTCGGTATCGGCGTGGAGTCCCAGATAGGGAGAGTCAGGCCGCTAGGAGCAGGGTGATTCGGACGATTCGCTGTGCTTGAATTCGCGCCGGAAGAAGAGAATGAGGACACGGACTGCGCGGCTGCAGGTGGAGGGGGCATCGCCTCGCGGACCGCGGGCGGAAGATGCGCAATGAACGTCTCGAGTGCGTCGACGCGCGCACGGAGGGAGTGGTGTTCGGCAAGAGGGACGTATTTTTCGGTGCTGGAAATGAGTCAATAAAGTAGATTCGAATGCGATGGCGACAAAAATGACATCAACATAAAACCAGATGGAAAAAAGAGAGGCAGAAGGGAAAGAGAGAGAGACGTGTGGAAGCGAGGCGGTAGACACTGCCATGAGTGGCATTGGCATTTGCGCTGAGACCCGAAACAATGACTTTTTGAAGATAAACCTCGACTCACACAGACTCAACATGCCATTGACACTTTGCTTGATCCCCCCGCCTCACACACGGAGCGCAAGGATGCGACCTGCGCAAAATTCGAATTCAATCGCAAGCACGCCAGGAGGACAAGCAAAAGGCGCACCTGTCGCACCGGATATTGCGGCGTTTTGCATTCTGTAAAAATCAACAAACTGTCAGCTTTACGGTATGAGTGGCAAGGGCAGGGAGAACGCACCGGTACAGCTCAGCGACTGGCGCCGGCGCTTCTTCCTCGATGGCCTGCCGCTGCCGTCCGCCTCTGCATCCTGGTCGTGGTCGGCATCAGGATCGACGTCGGGATCGGGGTTGTGGTAGGAAGCAGAGAACTGGGGTTAGGGTTGTCGTATGGCATGGCGAGCCGAGGTTGATGGTTGCGTGGGTGTGTTTGTAGGCCCGATATCGATGGCATGGGGGCGTGGGCACTGGGCGGGGGGCGGCGGGAGGGTACGGGTGCAGCGTGCGGATGCTTGGTAGCTTAGGGCCGCGTGGGGCACTGGCGTACATCCTGTCGCTTTGCTCGGTCGGGCGCCGGCGCGCGTGCCAAAACTGTACAAACAAGGGAGCTTCTGCCTTATGTACCCCACGAACACAAACTCATTTATACACATGGTTAGCGCTTAGTCCCAAACTCACATACAAACCGTAAACCCAATCGTCGCTAACCGGGTTATCCTGGATTATCCCCGCCATGCTGGTTGACAGTTTCTGGCACTTACATAATGCAGCGCAAGCCCCCGGACACTATCTTCAGACCCTGTCCGCATTTCACCAGAAATCTTCGCTGATTTACTCGATAATATTCGGCTCTGGGCCACTGTTTTAAATTATTTCGGTTTTTTCGTTCCGGCTGCAGGCATTTTCCTTTCCTTCGCGTTCGCCGTGGGTTGAATGTGCTATCTTGAATGTAACTGACAGTACCTTAGGGAACTAAAATTTCTGCCAGCACCCTATAGAACTCAAAGAAAGAGGAAAAATCTCGCGTCCAGCCTGAGTCATTCTATGACGGACCGACATGGGTCTTGAGCCGGTTTACTCTATATAGAGACAGAGGAAGGTCCTTTTTTTGGGCGGCTGATTTCCTCTATCGCGGACAGCCTTCTACGGGTAGTGTCCGGGGCCCTGTCAGCGCCCCGTCGGAGTGGCTCCTGGATAGATGGGGATATGGTTGTGAGCCTCGAGGTCGAAACTGCAGTCACCCTGCTAGGACTTGGCATTGCCGGGACAAACGCGTACGCATATGGGGAGAACGGCGCACCTGGGCGAGTCGCGCCCCGTTTCAGCACTGTCCGCTCGGCGTTCAAAGGCACGTCCTTTTTTTTTTTGTAGTGCTAATTCACGATTCGCTCCTCGAGCTCAACATCATAATTCACCTGGTACACATGTATACTGTGTGTCCACAGCTGAGGGGTTGGCATATCTCCAGCCGCTCCAATTGACAGGTGTGGATGTGGAGGTGCGGAGATGGCCGAGGAGGGCCGAGCAGCTAGGTGCATTTCGGGGTATGCCCGATTGTAATTTCAATATCCGTGGCCGGACGGGGTACGTCCGTTCACCACCACGTGCATTATTCGTTCCTCATCCAATCAAAGTTCCTTGGGAAACACCACAGGAACCGAAGATCGACAACCATGCAGACATAATGGGGGTTCGTCGATGATCGATGATAATCGGTACACGCACACCTTCTCCGTTACAACCGGCCCTCGACCGGAATGGTCGAAAGTTCAACAGCACCTTGTCCGTTATCTACGTCCATCTCCACTGGATCTCTGCCGCAACCGTAGGCCCGGCCTCGAGGCCAAGTCGTGCTTCCAACTGCGGTGCTAGCTCGGCCAGGCATTCACCGCCTTCAATTCTCTGATCGAAATGGATACGTTGACACCTTCTAGTGTACCCGAGCCTGCAATGATAATTGATTTCACTCATCTGGGGGCGTGTCGGCCCCTCGTTTTCCTTGCAGGATCAACGACACCGGACAATACATAACAGGTCCCTGTGCCCTTTGGACTCCCACAGGGGCCGTAGACGAAACTTGTAATTACAGCTCTTTGCGGAATTAGGGCGCGGTCGATTTTTTTCTGTTTTGATTGTTTTGATGAGAACACTCATAGCGCCCTCAGTCCTGGTCCGTTTACCTTCGGAGTAGGCTCAATCGATTCGCATTTGCGATACGCAGTTTTCTGTGTCCTCAGATTTTTTACTCGGTGTGGGGGTCTCAGGTAAGGCCTATTTTTGGGACATTTTCGGGCAGGACAGCTGGGGCATCAGTAGTTCACCCCCGATTGCCCTAGATTTTTTATATGATGTACTTCTATGCATAATCTAGTTCCTGAAATACCGCGATAGTGAATACGATCCCAGGTTCCGATATTTCAAACAGCAGGCTGACTGAGAGGGCAAATCAGCCCAACATTTCCTGATCCCTAGATTGAAACTAGACATTACATCCATCATCGTGGTATTCCAGGAACTAGATAATACATAGAAGTCCACCATAACAAAAATTTAGGGGCACCTGGGAAAGAAATAGTGATGCCCCAGCTGTCCTGCTTGGAAATGTGTCAAAATGTATGAAAATTTGATCCCAGATCAAATTAAAAAATCTGAGGACACAGGAAACTGTGCGTCAGGATTCTGAGAAGATTGAGCATACTCACAAGTTAAATGGACAGGAATTGAGCCCGTAATCGCTGTTCTGCCCAAAATAACTGAAAACAGAAAAAAAACACTCGCGCCCTAAGTTCCGCAAAGAGCTGTAACGAGAACTCATCCATTCATATCCATTCTGTTTTTTCTTCATTGCCTGGATGCTATATTGTCGATCTCCTACTAACTAAGTGCTCCCAATGTTTTGAATTTTCATTATTTCGAGTGTCTAGTTCGATTTTACCATCCCCGACCCATCAACTCCACGTGCTGTAATTTCGTGTATTGTGAGTTGTGTACGCTATATAGCTCGTTCGGCGTCGTTCCGGCGAAATTGGAATTCGAACATGTAACAGTTGCGAAGTGGAAAGCCGTCCGCGCAGCGACGCATCACGAAGAGTAGATGCGTCTGACCATGGTGGTTCTGGTAAATCATCTGACCATGCGGTAATAGCGAAATGGCATCGATTGGGTCCAGGAAAGGGGAGATTGAGATTGGTGGGCGGAACTAGGCACTGGACGCACGCTCGATCGCGCGAAGCTCCGGATGGATCTCAGCTTATATCCGCTCCCAACCGACAAGCTCAAGCTCAACGCAACATGAACCTTCAAGTTCCCATCTGGACTCGGGGAAGATTCCCTCCTGATGAGTACCGCACATCAGGACGCCGACGGCTGCGAGGAATTTCCGCTCTCATGAATCTGGTGGCTTCTCTGGATAGGAATCTGAGAAGTATCAATGGCTTGCTGTATCAGGCCGCTTCCCCAACGGGACCGAGGCGGAAACTGTGAGGGCAAGGAAACGGGCACACGTGGGAACGAAGCAAGCGAGGATTCTCCGGGGCTCCTACCGTCATGCATCTTTTCAAATTTGAAGAGCAAACCGTAGGAGAAGGGAAGCCAGATTTTGAACGATCTGACATCGGCAGGCGGCCGGAATATCTTCGCATGTTCGATTCGGTAATTACATGTAATTTCCGGTCGCTAGGAAGTTTTGGTTAACTTAACTCTAATACCTCAAATGTTTCTCTTGGGTTTGGCTTGAGACATTGCAAGTAGCGTTCTCCAGCGTTCTCCATCGAGGAGATGCAGGTGACTTGAACTCAACTAATTATCAGTTTCGGCAGGTTTCGAGGCCAGGATTGATGCTCGCCTTTGTGACGGCTAAGTGGTAGTCGGCGCTAAATGATGCCGATGTTGAGCTGCCTGTAATTTGCACGCAGGAGATACATGCCCACTATCTCCGTACCTCCTCGAAGGGGCGTATTGTCTGTTTGAAGGGAAACATGATTCAGCAGTTTACTCTGATCTACAACAAGAAGAACAGCCTAGCGTACATTGAACGGCGAACGGCGAAAGGCGAGATTGCCTCCCTGCAGGGTAACAATAATTAGTTTGGATTGTTGTGGCTCTGCGTCTACTCGAAGGTTCAACATATGAGACTCCATGGTCGTATGCCATTATTTCGCTGAGAACAGTGCTGTCGTTACTATTCGCTTTATAGGTATAAGATTAGTGTCTTGCCCCATAAATATATTCCTTGTGCTATTTATTTGACAAGTGATTAAACATTGCACCTCTGTTCCGCCACGAAATCAAAGACCCCGAATGATCAAGGGAGCCTCCAAAATAATTACTTCAAAGGAGCTGGTTGTATGTTTGACCCATTATTTCGGCAAAACATATCGCGGTTTTCAACATTCCATGATTTGGCCACTAATTCCGGGTACATTGGCCGCCAGATTACCCGCACCATAGACTCAGAGTCATTGCTACTGTCGACCACCAGGAGTGCAAGAGATTCATGCGCCTTGAGAGAACGCCGGAAGAGTTCTAACTTTATGAGGGAGCTTCTGAGCTATAGAGCTGTTCGCCGTGTGCCCGACGGTTCTACAGATCCCGTACGACGGGTACCGTGCCCGTTCCGACGGCACGGGTCTACCTTCCGACGTCAAAAAACGGCCGACACCGCCGTCGAACGCGTTATTTTTTTCCGCCACCAGGAAGCACAATTCTGACCACAGGATGTATCCAGAACTGTCCCCCACACATCAAATCACGGACTACCTGTTCTGCCTCCTTCGCATGCAAGAATTAGGACGTAAGATGTTCTCGGCAGATACCGGGAATTACCGGAGTGTGATGGCCGAACTTGATCCTCTTGTGGTAGACTTTCTTTACGCCGGCGCTCATTCATTACCTTTCAAAGGGTTCAAAAAGGTCGAGAAAGAATCCCAGCATAAGTCTAGGGCTATTACCGGGGTATATTTGTCCCTGGACACTGGAGATGTTGACTATATACCTTATGCAGCCTTCGCCCATATTCAACGTTGGCGGAACTTGGGTACCATATGCCGGGGTACCTCATAGGAATAGATATCTAAGGTATAAACGCATATTACCCGCTTCTAAAATTTTTAGAACAGCCGTGCATTCGTCACAGCCGTCCCGTCGCCCATCTTGTGCCGTCAAGAACTTTTGAAACCACTCGACGGGCCGTTGGGCACCGGCCCGTACCCATCGATGATGGCCATGCCCGTCACGGCGATCAGCCCTAAGCTGCTTCTCCGACATAAGGACATGAGTATTCCAAAGTGGCTTGATATTTGAGGTAAAATTGAACTCGCAGTGAAGTCACCGAAGTACTTACTCGACAGAAGGGCAAGCCGATCAAAATATATGATTGTTGATTTTTGTGGCCCCCAGTGCTCTGTAGTCGTTCAGATTATTTACTGGATATGAGTTATAGTACTACAAGCCCACATTACTTTTTCGGATGCGTTGCAAGTGTCAGGGAAGTTTAACCACGGTATGCCCTCCCGTTTCATTGCAATAAATTTCAACCCACTCAATCGTAGCGAGCTGTCGCATACGCATATATAATGCTATCTCCGCGCGGAACGACGGTGATATCGGGGGTCTGGATCGTATCGCTTGCTTGCGACGGCGGTTTCCGGCACGCGGGCTGTATCTCCGCGCGGAGCCGTACAGAAGCTATCGAGCGAGATTAGGTACATTGTTGCGAGGTGGTGGGGGTTTTTCCGAGGGGGTAATTGTTTCGAGATCCATGGTGACGCAGTCGGATGAGATAAAGAAAGTCAGGTCTAATTGATGCCGTACAGTAAAATAGGACCCCCGTGTGTCAACAAAGGTTTAATCGGGGTACTGCTTTAATGCTGAGGCGGAGCGTGAAGTGCTCTGCCAAATTTCCGCGTCTGGTCTCTGGTCGACGGATCGGAACGCCGAGAGTGCTCAAGGAAAGATGGGCGACCTACGCTTCGAGCTCCAATCAGTTGCTGGTCCCACAAGTATTCGCCTTCCAAACCCAATGCGCAGAACAGGTATAGTTCAGCTCACCGGCAGACCCTGAGCGCGGGCACTCATGCACGCTTTCATCCTAGCGTTGTGGCGCCACATAACAAGGGTTGGAACCGAAACACAGGTCTGTCGTGAGCAGAGATACGCAAAGATCCGAATCGAGAGCGACCCGTGTACAGCTTTGCATACTGAATGGGCGCATCCTATCGTGTATTTGAAATATGGAGCCAGTTGAAAATGAGACGAGAAATAGTTTCTACGTACCTACCTACCTGGAGCTTGATCATGAAACTTGTTGTGCCTTGATTTATTTCGAGTGCCGCAGCAGCTCGACAACCGCCCTCTATGGTGTGAGAGGTTGACGAGGCCCTGCCTATGTAGGCGTGTCATCTGTCATCCGGCCTGAGAGAAGGATTTGGGTGGACTGGGGCTAAGGTTCGAACGAGCATCAACATTTAAGTCACAACCAAAACGTCAGTGTTCAGTAATCAGCCACGAGAATTCGGAGAACATTATGTATATTGAGGAAGCAAAACAACGAGACGATGTTTCAAAAAGATGATCCATTGAGCAAGAAAATACACGACTGTGCGTATGTAATCTCCATACGGGCCGCTACCAACCTAGCACTATCGGCGCGATCTTGGGTGGAGGTGTCGCTCTCCCTGCGCATAGAGAGCTCAAGATCTCCCCGAGCCGCGAGTAACCGCCAAAGGGAGACCCCAAATATCAGCTCGCGAGGTGAACTTTCGATAAAGCGTTGAGTTGATGCCGCGAGCTTTATAAGGCGCCACCGGCGCACGGACCAGTCACGTGGATGTCAGGAACCATAAAAGCGGAGCTTGAAAATTCGCTTCGTTTTACAGTCCTTCCTTGCGTTTTGCTCTTTCTCAGAGCTCGAGTTCCCGGAGATGGGAGCGCGAAGTGCCGCGAGGAGAAGAGTAGTCGTTCTTCCGACACTGGGCATGTCGTTTATCGTTGTCCCTACTGATGAAGCGGCTAATCAGCGTCGGAAACATTTTTTGTCATTTCGCGCGAGACGATTGTAACATGAAATCCCTTTCTCAGTTTCTGTACGGCAAGCCTATCATCCCCCTCGATTACTGCTACTTTTCACTGTTCCGTGCTCCGTAAGTAGTTGCCGACCGTCCACCACTCGCTCCGCTCACACGAGCTTAATCTTACGTTTTGTCCTAAAACTTGATTCTTTCTTCGGACCCTGACGTGCAGTCGTAACACTATATTCCCCGGCGTCGACAGTAGACGTGACCCCGGTTAATCCCTCTGGAGGCTAGGTCAGAAATTTCCTGAATCAGTGTTTTTTGTCAGCACCGATCCTCGCTGAATCTGTTAGATTTTGTCTGGGCTGTACCTGGCCGTCGGTGATCGCATCACTCACAAAGGGAGGAGGAGGACCCCCGTTAATGGGTCGGAACCCCTGATGTGAATCCTGACATTTTTGGGCGATTTTGGCCGCCAGGCCTGGCAAAAATCCTGACAAAACACGCCTCGGGGGCCCAAAAGCCTGGTCAAAATCCTGACACAACCGGGGCCGCGCCGGAATTTTTTCGAAAACTGACCCATCTGGGGCGAAAAAAGTGATCTGGTGCAAAATCCTGACATTTTCGGGCCGATTTTCGCTCATAGGCCTGTTGCAATCCTGACAAAAACTTTGAAACCGGTCCTGACCTTGGGACCCCAAAAAAAAACAGGCCTTCCCACCTATTAACGGGGGTCCTGGAGGAGGTGTATCATATCGGCATGGTCCCCGATTTCCCCTTACCACGCGGCGGTAAAACCCAAATTTTCGTCCCAGACCCCATTTTGGCGTTTTCCAATTGAACACAACGAGATCGCAGCCGATTTGACGGTTTCCGTCCCGAAAAGAGTGCACCTGTTTTGATCTTTGACCCACAAAGTCCACGGAGCCGGGTCATTTTTGTCCCTGTGCAACCTACCCTTTTCGCTCCGAAGGCTTGATTTTGTCCGTTTTGGACCTAGTTTTCGGGCTCCAAATCCCAATTTTTTGTCCTGGCATCCAAAGGGAAAAACCGGGTGGTAGGTAGGTAGGTAGGTAAGATTCCGCGCCACGGTGGAAGGGCTTGTTGACTTTTTAGAGTTAAGGTCGTACGAATGGGGGAAGACGCGTATAAGCGCCACTGCCCTCGGTTAGAATTGTAAAGGCAAGATCCGACCAAGATCGGCACTCTTCAAGCTTCAAGGCTCGGCGCCGTCGCGGAGAGCAAGCAGTCGACGTACCTAGGTACCAACGTCAGAACGGTCATAACGGCGATCAGCGAAAAATGCCGAAATAGAATTTGGTACGTTCTGCGGGCAAAAGTGGTGACTTACAACACCTGCTGAGTCGACAGTTTTAGATTTCGTTGACCTCAAGAGGCAACATATCCGCCAGCGTTTCGGATCCCATTCTAGCACGGGAATGCGGGGTCGAGAGATACAACCATTCCATGGCGGTAATACTGAACTGTATTCTCAATTAGACGCCAAAATGTGAACGCGAGCCAATGCGGTGCCCTGTGAGAGGTTGCCGAGAACGTCGCCTCAGGAAGCTCTACTTAATTAACACATTCGGCTTGGATACCATTCGAGACGGGAAACGATCAATAAAAATGCGCTGTATAGATCTGCCGTACCCGACGGAAAATGCACAGTGCGGCCGCTCTACAACATATTTTTTAAGGTGTCAAGTGCACTGTCAATCTTGTCAACGAGCGGGAAGTTGGAATGAGGAGCCGACACATTGGCGGGCGGTATGTCCGTTGCACTTAGTAATCTAGACCCCGAAGAAATTCTCAGTAGATACTATCTTTGCACAGCAGGTATGAAGTCGGAGAAAATCGAGGCTTTCATCTCAGCCATCACCAGGAGAGTCCTGAAATGAAAATGAAATGAGATGTTGTGGGTATGCAGAACGGCGTGAAGACGGTTAGAATAGAAATCACGGTGGAAGCGGATATGAAATTCATGTGTGCCATTCATACTGCAAGTCAGGAAGATTGATATGGCGGAAAGTACCGTGGCCACTGAATCCCCCCCTTCATTCGCCATAAAAATGGTGATCTCCTAGATTGAGACCATAGGATGCCTTATTTGGGTCGTCCAATGGGGAGTGCTCAGCCTGTGTAGTGGGGCATCAGTTTTGGCACCTGTCGATCGCGCCTAGCTGAGTTTGGAACAACAGGAAATCCAATGTCAGTGATGCTTCGAAGCCGAATGACCCTTCTCCTCAGTCACCGGACTTGGCAAGCCCATGTGTCTCCAGGACATCTTTGGGCACGTAATTATTGGGGCTTCAGTACCACAAGAAATGGGACTTGAACGGCGAGGGAAGGATCGGTGACGAGGTGTAATGGAGATTTTGAATTACAAACTGCGGGCGGGGATAGTTCTATCGATATGGACTTTGAGAGGACTCAGAGGAGGGAGAGACCGAAGTTAAATGAGCGAGGTACCTTGATACAGCCTTCACGGGCCCCGGGATTGACAGACAGGGCGCCAAATTTTGAGCCACACTTAACGCCGGTAGGATGCTGTTTCTCACCAAATTGATACGCCAACAGGTAGGTAGATAGGTAGGTGAGTAGGTATTATTACACAAATAACGAACGCTGTGTCCAGGCATTGTCAAGTGCATAAAACAAGTAAATTTATGTACACCTTCGTCCCTGGGCCTGCACTCAGTTCCATGAGAACCCCATGCGCCACTGTAGATCGTAGCCAATGCACGGAAGCAGTCAGCCATCGTCAGAATCACGACACTATAACCCCAGAAATTAAAAACCGTGGAACGAGAATACCTCAAGGACGTCTTAGGTTTATTCCACAACCAAGACAATTGTGCTACGCTAGTAGAGTACGGTCTTCGGTCTTCTGAAAGGTAATACTACCGTGATCCATAAATTTGGTGCAGTATCTAGTTGTGTCTCCATGGACAAACGGCGCATCTCCAGGACTGCGGCAGGATTAACCAAAGTGTGGGCTAGGAAGCGTCAGATCCACCATCTCGATGAAGGCGCTAGGCCGGCCATTACCAGGATAGACGTGAGTACCGGAAGAGTCTCTTTCTCCGATGCGATACTTCAGAAGCTTGGAACTCCCGCATGGTATTCATACAGCGGCCCAGTCCTCATGTGGACGAAATGGTGAGCATTCATGCTTTCGTACGCCACAAATGCCCATGACGACTAGTTCCAACATCCTATAAATGCAGACAATCGTCAAAAATGAGTCGGTCGTTCGGGGAGGATGGGAAGCTCACCGACAGCCCTCTCGATCACGTCGGCGCCGAGTGAGCAACCCTGACTTTGCCCCAATAAGATGACATCAGCACCCGCAAGTTTACGCACTAGTTTAGATTTCCCGTGGGTGGCAGATATTGGCGCACGCAGGATCGTGACGACGTTTAAAACAGCTCATGCCGTCGGTTTCCTTCGTGTGGGCGATATTAAGATGTCGTATGCTGGGCGTTCCCCGGTAACAACACACGCTGAGTGTGAGCTCCAGAACTGTAGACCATGAGGTCTCATGCCGTTATCGTCTTGACCATCTGCAGCCGAGACGACTTTACATTGGAGGATAACACCGGTTATATTTTTGTCGAAGAGAAACGGAGACAAAGGTGTTCGCCTGACACAAAAAACGAGATCAATAGGAGTGTGAACAAGCGCATGCATTTCTGAAATGGGTAATAGATTGCCACGCGCGGCCATGGTGGACGCCGGTCGTGAATAACTACGGGCAAGCGTTGCGCCATCATCCATGATCGCCTTTAGAACGGTCATCGACTCATCGAGTACTTATTATTGGTGAGGCGATGGATATAGAGGTGTATTGGGAACGGCAATCTTCCAATCCACTAGGCTGGGCGATGGGCGACGAGAGGGACAATAGGCGTCCGAGCTATGCGTCAGTCATAATCAGAGCCAGCGTCGTATGAACTACTGGACTACGTCGTAAGAATAAGGAGGATAGAGCGATGGGATAGGATCGGAAATCTACCTCGATGGTCGATGGATAGGACTGCCCAGTCGCGAGCATGTGTACGCCCGGGGACAGCGCTGATTAAAGTAGGCGCAAACCTCGTGTCGTGTGGTCTGTCTCTTGGTCTGGCTGTCGCTAAGGACAGCGGAACAAGTACGCCGGGCGTTGCAGTCTTGCAAGAAGAGCGAGAGGAGCCATGAGTAGAGGGATCAGCGGCTTGAGCCACGCGGGGCTCCTCCCGGACGAGCACCGGATTGGACCAGCGCAGCTGTGCGACTTGCTTGCGTGCATGTCCATTTCCAGTCGCTAGCTGTCTTCACCGACGTGGGGGTGAAATCACTGACTTCTGTGTGCTGTGGCCTTTACGCCACAGATCACTGGAGGATGACTGGAAACAAGGGTTTTGTAGTGTGATTGACTGTTCAAGGAAATTAACAAGAAACAATACAGCCACTCGCCAGACTGTGCACTTTAAACAATGTGGTTGGGCGCCGGCAACATCCTCGAATTCGCACATGTGCTGTTAACCTCGAAGACGGGGAGATTTGGAGCTGCGACAAATGGCGGAGCAGAGGGTGCAAATCGGTCACGTTGGAGACGGCCAGACTGGCTCGCCTCAAAGAGTGGACATGGCGGTAGCGGACAGAAGAGGATAGATGACTAAGCTACTACATGGGGATGTATACTGGCTACTGTACTATTTCGACCAAATGATCACACCATGTCACCTGTCACCGAAGATGTTCATTTTTCTAGGTGTTCATTTCTCGGCAATCACGCCAAATTCCCATAAATGGACGTCCGGCAGCTGCCGGATCAAAGATTTTAGTGTTTTGAGGCCTATTTAGGCGGCAAATTCAGTTTGTCACCGTCACCTATCCCAAAATTGTTCATTTCACGACCCCCCGTCACCCGTCACCTGAACATTTGGTCGAAATAGTACAGTAACCCGAACCTACCACTACAACGTCATTTGAAAAGAACGCCCAAGGTGCCTGTGGGTACATTGTTCTTCGTAGATGCTGGCTTGCGTGAGGGAATTTTCCGTGAAGCATTTTGAAATGCCTGTACCGACTACCCCTACGGCAAATTCTAGATGTGAGAGGCTTGACAGAGACAGGAGCTAGGACGCTATGTATGTGTAACGCGTCGATGCGGGGCATTGCGAGCCTCGACTTGAACATAGTGCTGGCAAGGTTCAGTTTGGTTCAGGTTCGTATGACAGTATTTATCACTGAATAATAAGTGCGTGATGGATCATACTGTCTGGATAGTGGAATGTACATCAAACTGTACAACCTGGACCATGCTCGTGCAAAAATTCGTAGTCTGTACAGCAAACACGTGCTGTCAAAACCGTGGTATGTGGTGCCGAAAGGTGCTCATTTACCACTGGTGTAGTTTATATCCCATCGCTGTAGTGTGTTCACATTCACTTCAGATGCTTGCCGTGGTTTATTTCTTTACCTGCCAAACTCAACCAGCCATTGTCGGACGTTTGCCGAGAGCCGGATCATTCTGCCGCATTATCTTATTCAGCGGCTGATTGTTGGGACACTTCTTGCCTCTCGATGTCTGCAAGGATATTTCTGTACAAAATCACAACGACTGTATGCTTAGGAGGGACTGGAGATTTTGACGCGGCTGCCGCGCACTGACGCGCATTGACGCGGCAGTGACGCGGCAGTGACGCGGCGTGACGCGCGATTGACACGGCATGTTTAGGAAAGCTGAGCAAGGCTCCTAGGGTATGAAATTGCTTGCACGACACTCGGAACAGTGATAATAGTGCATGTACATACTTGAACCATGGTTTAACCCCTTGTCCGGGCGTCAATATTAAATTATTTACCTTGGTGAATCAACTTTTCGCCCCATATTAACGAATAAAGTACTTTTGGTGGGCGCAGGGACATTCAAATGCACTGCAGGACTTACAGAATCGCAGTTTATCAATAGGATTGCCGCGCCGACGCCGCGTCAGACGCCGCGGCAATGCGCGGCAATGTCGCGTCAATGCCGCGCTGATGCCGCGTCAATGCGCGTCAACGCCGCGTCAGTGCCGCGTTAATGCCGCGTCAATGCGCGTCAGTGCCGCATCAGTCCGCGTCAGCGCCGCGGCACCTCGCCCAGTACTATTCAATGTCTGTACCTCTATAGTCAGTGTCTAATATACATCCTATCAAATCTTGGGGTAGAACTTCAACTTGGAAGTCCTCGGGTACTACTTTCTCCCCATCATCTCATCTTTTGACTCTTCTAGCCATATTGAGGAATGTGTACAGTATATACTACAGTATATATCCACAACTCAGTCCCATGTCAGGACTGCTTGGCTTGGATGGCAGTTGAACCAAAGTTGTACTGACGGCCACGTCAATCACGTGATTGACGCGGCACACTCATTATTCATTGAATTTGGATGTTTCCGACTCTACATGTCTGATAAGCACCCATATGCATTTATTCAAGGATCTATTCCACCAAAAAACAAAAGTGGACTGACCTTGGCAGATATAAAACAGATTGGGTCTGAGTCGGGTGGATGAAAAATATTGACCAACAGTCGATATATGTGCAGTGGATGTAACTTTGGAGGAGCCAATGGTAGGATCAAAGGCTATGAAAAATAACGATGAGTTCAAATACAACTCGGATCTTCCGTAGTCCATCACATTTACGCCAGAAGTTCAAATTTCGCGAGGGTCAAACATACTTTCATACTTTGCTTCTCCCAGCTTCAGATCTTCCAAACACCTGAGCAGAATAAGTGACATGTCGATCTTGGCGGATACCTTCACCATCCGATCCGACATATAATTCCACAGGGAACATAGGGTGCTGCCTGGGTGCATTACCGCGTCAATTGCGTGGGTGACACCCAATCGTTGGTTGAATTCCCAGCTTTCTGCACATCAAGACAATACCAGCCCAAAGAATTCACAGTAGTCCGCTTCAACTACTGAGAGAATATAGTTCAAAGGTGAAATGAAGACCAACCCCCATAGTAGAACTTCCACTTTAAATTTCTGGTCAATTGTAATGGCTTCGCAGATCATTCATGCGGTCAGAGCCTCACTTTAGAGAACTACAGTACCGAAAGAAGTATCTACTTACACGCGTCTTTTCGTAGCACTACATTTTGCCTACCAATTCAATTCTTCGGCTCCATACCCGCTGTCGCTTCCGAATTTATAATGAAATGATTGGTTTGATGATATGCCTACGTTACGACTTGGATTGGGCCTCTTCGAGGCGGTAGCTGAACCTTTAGGAATTATATCTTAATTGAAGGCTGATATACGGTTTCTTTGGCACTGCATGGAGACAATATCTTTTGAGGCAAATTTAATTGACAGTGGAGGGCAGGATGTAGCATCCAATAAAGGTGCATTTTTTTTTACTTCCAGCGTAGTACTTTGGATTCATGACTTCCAGCAGAGCATGCACAACATCGAGCCGTATGTAGTGGTAGTCCAGTGATGTTCCGTGGTACATTTCATTGCATGTAAGGCTTCACGAGTTCATGTTAATTAAGCTGCAGACCACAGATGGGATGTGAGATACGGAAAAGCCGGAAGTGGAGCTTAAGAGCAGTAATTTGGTGCGTCGAATGAGGTTAACTCAAAATAGACAGAATGGCGGCACTCCTCAACACGTTCTTGCTGAAATCTTCGGTCTATTCAATTTTTCCCTGAGGTTTCGGATATTGAGTGGTTAGAAATGGATTGGAAAGGCACTGTTTTATAAGCTTGATTCTCCGTAGCAATGATTTCCAAGACTTGAACAGAGACAATTCTGGATCAAGCACAACAAATTATTTGATTTGAGTGTTGTTGGATCTCGATGTATATGTGAGCCCAATGACCCAACCTTACAACGTTGGCAGAGGTGCTGGATGCAAGTTGAAATTGGAGTTTTTTTTTCAAACCTATCCGATGTATGTGCCTGGATATGCCTGTCGGAACCATCTTTTCTGCTCCTTCTTTGCATGTCTCTTGAAATATAGTGTCTCTGTTCAACATGGGAATCATGCAGATGAGTAACAGTTGACCTTTGCCATTTTGAAGTAGCAGAGAAATCGCTGAACCGAGTCACTGAATTTTCAGCACCGTTGAAGTGAAACTTGGTAAGAGCTTTAGATTTCCTTTTCTGACAGCACTGTATTCTATGCAAACCAATACCCCGTGGAGTGGCTTGTATTGCAAATAGTTGACCAACTCCACAGAATTCAGAGCCACAACCCACTGATTTTTGAAGGGTTGTAAATTGCACAGTCCAAATTTCGGGATTAGAGATTTTCGGTCCAAATAATGTATTGAAGTCAATAAACCTTACGCTAACAGGTTTAATGACTTGAGGAATCCTATCTAAAGAGCTGGGGGCGGTGCACTGATTGCCGCTTTTTAACACCACGTTCGAGGTGTGAGGGGTTCGCCGGTACTCTCAATATGATGAGCGAAGCATCAAGAAAATCAGTCTCGGACAAGTAAAAGTCTCAGTTGAAACACAGTCTCAAGGTAGGTAGGTAGGTAAGTAGGTAGTGTATGGTGATTCGCGGGTCAATCCGTTGTCTCAACGTATTCTGGCGTGTGAATGCGGCAAAAATCCGTGAGCTCTTTCCTCGCATCTGTGCTGTCAGGGACTTACCAGGGACCTATTTGCAGCTAAAAGCAATCTGTGTTTCTATGCATTAAACAAAGGCCTGATTGGAGTCCTCTTCGAATCCATGGCAAGGCATTGCAGTCCAAGAAAACATCAACAGTCAGACTTTACAGTAAGCCTAAACTAAATGTTGGATTATGCACCAATGGACTTAAACAACGGTGCAGGAGAAAATTGAAGATGTACACTGCAGAAACACAATTTTGACTGTACTCCACACCTATATAATCACGTCTGAACCCTGAGGAATTCATAATTGGGAGAGTGATTCAATTTTGATGTGATATTACTAATGCAACAGTTAGCTGTACGAAGGTAATTGCTTGTACTGAGAGTCTGAGACTCTTTGAATGGCTCCACCACTCTGGTCAGTTTCTTCAGCTCTCTGGAAACATCATTCGAGGCTAAATGTGCCAAAGGTTCCGGGCAAGGCACGAAAGATCGAGGATAAGTATGTAGCTTAGGCAATATTTGGGATGACTGACCCGAGTTGAGACCTGCCAGGTCTTGAGTCTAAATGGTGTGGCGTAGCTATTGAAATGTCCCAGAGTGGAAACCAAGGTTTTGGGGACACTCTGGGACGAGGTAGAACCAGCGCGTCACTGCCGCGTCAATGCGCGTCAATGCCGCGTCAGTGCCGCGTTAATGCCGCGGCAGTGCCGCGCCGGTGCGCGTCAATGCGCGCCTGTCGCGTCATTTTTACCAGACCCTGCTTAGGACACCAAGTGTGTTCACAATATCACTGTCCCTGTCTTCTCAAAACTAACTTTGTTGAACCTCATTATTGCCTTGTAATGGCTGCTCCGCATAGGACTATTTCAAGGCAATTTTCAGCTTACATGTGGTTAACTCATACTGAGAAATACTCATCATCATTCAGATGGCTTTCAGCTGATCTGGCCCCTTGCCATCCAAAATTTGCGGTTTTCTTTGATTTTCTGATCGCGTAATACTCGTGAGAATGTTGGCCGAGCTCGGCCACTCTCGGCAAACGAGATGTACGGAGCACAAAACGCGAAAGTACGGTGTTCGAACACCGCTCCAAGAACCACATAATATTCAGTGAAAAATGCTTTTATAGGTTCGGGACACATTTTCCTGAACGCCGAACCTGAACCTGCCGTTCGGTTCGGGAAAATACTGAACCTTGAACCTGAACGTCGCGTTCAGGTTCAGAGCGTTCGATTCAGCGTTCCTCGGCGTTCGAACGCAGAACCGAACCGTTTTTCCCCTGTCTCGGAGCATGAAATAATGTGCCAAAGATATAATATTCCACGCCGGAAGTATTGTACGACATAATTATACATCAGCTGGCAAATCCTCGCTCTCATACCCGAAGTCTGCATCTAATTCTGCGATGAGCGCGTCAATGTGTCTAGTTGCGATCTCCCCAGTACTTCAAAGAGATCGGTGCTGAGAGAGTTGCGAGCTTCGTACCTGTTAGGCTTCCGCTCGAGAACGCTCGCTCGGCCGGGGTGGCAGATCCTTGAATCGCTAGATAGTAGCAAACCCGACAATTCAGCAATTGTCGGGCATTATGACATCATTCCGCAAGACTACACGGCGAGTGGTATTGTATTGACTCGAAAATGAGCCTAGTCAGAAGAAGGGAGGGATGGACTAGCTAACAGATGGTTTGAGCCGCAGCAAAGTAGCAGTGGGGAACGATATAACCACACTGTTGTCGTCGTGAGCAAGAAGGAAAAGGTTACCTAATAGCGCTGCCAAACATCGGAGATACCCGTGGAACCGGCTGTGGCCATTGTTTTGGCTTGTCTTGCATTCGCTAATCTTATAATCTTATTAGCTGAGAAGGTATCTTGGCGTTCGGCGTTCGGACCGCGTTCGAACGCGTTCAGCTAATAACAATTGTAGCGCGCTTTGCAGCAGAGCCCACTAACTAGTGATTGGATCAATATATTCGGACTCCGATGTCCACAAAGAAAAATTTGGGTTGAAGCACACATCAAGCTAGAGCTCTGTGAAAGACCATCATGCAAAGTTGCCAAGTTGACAGAAAGAAGACAACTCTGCCCTGTGTTTATAACTAGAGGCCCCCATTTCTGCACCCATAGCTAGTATTCAAAACTCAGAATCAAAGTTTGGGCCGGCAAGCACTACACGGTGTTTCGCGATGAGTAGCACACCCAAAAAAAAGAAGGTACATATTTTATCATCTGAAATCGAGATCGCGCAGCGGAGGGTACACACTCTGACAGGGTTGTCATTGACAAATGAATTTCCCTAATGAACTGTATATTTGAAGGACAAGTTACATTCACTAACCCGGCCTTCAGGCCCTCTGGAATACTTCCAATTACATCATGTTAAAAAATCTGAGCCAATTGGAGCACTATAGCTACTATGGAACATGTTCTGATGTCAGATAGGGGAAACCACCGAATATTGAACTGATTACAGTGCCCGTGATCACTTCTCTGCACATGTTTTTCAGGGTCAAAGAAATTTTTGTGATTCATTTCTGATTTTCTGAGCCATGAAACCGGCCAAAAGAATGTGATTCAGCACAAAAACTCATTTTTCCCACAGTGTTTCACTTTTTCGGGGTCCAGAAAAAAAAAAGTTACCCCAAATCGCCAATATGACCCTGGGAAGGCTTTTGGAAAGAGGGAAGGATGCACAGATAATGTTCAGAGGTCTCACAAGTTATCTAGAAACAGACCACAGAATTCGGATGCGGGCGCACAGACCAAACACATGACTTTAACCCTACCCAATATGGGAATTTGATGCCATCATTAGGTTTGTTTCACTTTTTCAGCCAACAAAATTTAAAATCTTCTTTAATTGACTAGTCAAGCACAAGGGATCTTCTTTATGCCTCCTTTGAGTGTTACTGGGGTGTTTTAGGTTCACTCATGATGAGAGTGTAATGTACACCGCCATTTCGTGGGGACATCAGGCGGAGATCCCACCTGCCATTTCGGGCCTTAGTGTCCGGGACATCGGCTGGGATGTCACAGGGTCGTAAAAAACGACTATCGCCTGTTAACCCTCCGAGAAGGGGTATCCCAGCGACATCTGGGGCGGCGTCTGTCAGATATAGATGGGCATCTTTGTCAGACTTCCTGATCTGACAGTACATAAATCCACTTTTATTCATTTTTATTCTGTAATACAGCTGGGAATCGAGGAAAAAATTGGATTCAGGTCGGAGACTATTACATAACAAGGAAATGTAAATGTAAAGAAGAGTTGAGCTCGACGAACGTCGAAAAACCAATGTGGAGGGGGGAGTGGTGAGGATGAATGGTTCAGGGGACTTGAAGGGGTACAGAATAGAGGTCTTGATGGGCCTAGTTTGCAGTAGTCTTCAAAGGTCTTGAAGGAGGGGGATCTTGATGATGTGCTCGAGTTTTGAGTGCTTGGTGATTTGCTCCTTGGAATGTTGCGAGGACAGGACTGTGTGACTTAGATTCAGTCTTGAAGGCTTGACCACCTTGAGGATGGAACTTGAGGGGATTTGAATGGCCCGGGAGTGCTCAGAGTGCGGGCAGGAAGAGCGGGGGTGAGAGCAAGAAAGAGAAAAGTGGAACGACTTTTCATGTTGGGGATTGTTTGGTTCAGCGGAGTTCAAACGACTTCATCATTTTTTGCATGACGCCGAAGCATTGGACTCCCATCTTCAACATCCGGCCGAAAACCTTACATACATGTACATGGAGACTCAATACGAAAGAGATGTCTACTTAGGATGTACACAATGGGGTTTCTTCTGCAAAATGGCAGTGGAATATATTTATAGATAACGAGAACGATATGGGGCCGAGCCAGATCTCCCTCAGATGTCTGAAAGATATGCCGTGTCAGGAAATTCTCAGTCTGATGACGCTGAGCCGAGATCACTCGGACACTGTTCCGATCTCCCTTATGGAACATGCGGGATGCCGGCGGGCATCCGGCAATCAACATCCCACTGACAACCGGCGCAAATGGTGGTGTAGCTGGAGGTTCGAAGTTTTGACTTGTTTACTGCCAAAAGCGGAACCGTGATGTCATGACGGGCACTGTACAGTTGCAAACCGGGAAGATCAACTCTCTGATCGATCTGTCAATATCTCGACCGAAACATGACCAAATTCCTTAGTCCAAAGTCTTACTTGAATCTGACGGATATGTACTGCATGATGAAATTTACACTTTGGGAATACGGTATGTAGTCCTAGAGAACGAAGCTGATACTTTAAAAACATGAAAAATCTGTAGAAGAGCAACACTATATTCCCTAGAGGATTGTAGTCCCTACAGTAGCAGACTTGAATCTGGGACTTGAATATTCGTAATCAGAAAGCTAAAAACCCCAGTACACCACCAGCACACAATCTCTTGGGCAGAGGAATCATGGAAACTGTAGTGTTGCTCTTCTATATTCTGTTGCTCTTCCTGGTTTGTGGCTGTAATTATTTTGAGATGGTTAGAAAAAGTTGTAATACACAGGGCCCTGTGGAATTGCAGCGCGAATAGAATGAGCCTATTACTAGAGAGAACTGTTGAGATTTGAGCTTGCAATTCCTGTTCTCGTGAAAACTTACCACAAACAGAAAAAAACAGCCACACCATAAATTCTGCTAAGGGCTATAACATACTTCTCACTCTGATATGTAAGTGTGTTCGAAGTGGCTGGAAATCTCAATACATAGATTCTGATTTTGTCATAGTTGTTGTAATTGCCCCTGGAGTAGACCGTGAAGGCGGAGCCGACAGAGTCGGAATACCAGCAGACAGTCAAAATTCCTGAAACTAAATGAACTCACCAGCCATGGTCAACATTTGTCTGCTTCCGTGGAAGCCCATGGCAACAGGCCAAAATAATTGAGGACTCCCTAAAATGGCAAAAAAAGGTAACCCTTGGGACTCGAACCTGCACGGGAAATAGGGTTGTTTGTCCATGATTGCCGTGGGAAAAAGGCGTACTTGAAATAGGGCTCTACAAGACCCACTACCTAAAGTTAGTGGGCATCCTGCCAGGATGTGGACGCTGAACCGGACCTGAGGTTCAGGTTCAGTGATTTTCCGAACCTCGAACCTGAACGCCTGAACGCCGCGTTCGGTCCGGTTCGGTTCAGGTTCGGACCAATTTTTGAACCGGACCTTGCCAGCACTAAATAGGGTCCAGGTGAACTTTGAAGATGTATGCAGCCCATAGACAACCTGAGTCGGCTCGGGAGCCTGGTTGCTTCGCACTTCAAGTCGGCTTGAAGATAAATTGTTTACATTATGAGGTCAAATGTCAGGACAAGGGCGAGGTACAGAAGGTCAGAATAAGGCTTGGTAGCGGTTGGTCCGCGTCTGCTTCAATGGAATGGGAGCAATTTCCTGTGGTTAGCAGAATGAGACCTGTTCGATTCTGGTCCAAGCCCTGCGATGAAGACGTTCACATCCACTTTTTCCGCGGATACTGTAAATCACATTTCCTCGTTTCTGGGCCCACGGAGAGTAGAGCCTATGAGCCCGGAAATATTGCTTCACAAGTTTGAGCTGGTTTTGAAAATGGCACCAGCCTCACCCGGTGAGTTCGGATGAAAATTCCAGGATATGGGGAGTGTATGAAGAATTAGAATAAGGCTTGGTAGCGGGAGGCTCGCATCTGCTTCATGTATGTATTGGCAACCACAATCCGGCAAATGCTGCAGAACGCTGCCCGTTCGATTCGGGTACAAGGCTTCGAGGGGGATCGTAGCTTTTTTTCCCCAGATAAACTTTGCATCTTATATTTTTTGCTCGCTTCTGGTTGGACGGAGAGGGAGGAATAGGTTTTTGCTTCCAGGATCAAGGAAACTCGTGGCTCGTGGATGGTTGAATCAAGGGTTTGTTTTGGACGTTCACGTTTGCACCAGAAAAGTCAACTGAGTCCAGGACTCGGATATGGGGGGTGTATGAAGAAATGGAATAAGGCTTGGTAGTGGGAGGCCCGCAATCTAGACATTGGCGATAGTAATCCCGCAAATGTTGCAGAACACTGTCCGTTCGATTCGGGTCCAAGCCCTGTTGTATGTCTATTCGTGACCTTTTTATCCGAGTCTGAATAACTTACATTTTTCTTTTATTCTTCTTAGTTCTGGTCGGAGAGGCAGTAGGCTACACTTCCAGGATAAAGACTTTGCGGCTTATGGATAGTTGAAGTTCGACTAGGTACCAGAAAAGCAAGTCGCCAGATCAACTGATGTCCGAAATTCCAGGATATGGGGAGGGTAAAAAGAACCAGAATAAGGCTTGGTAGCGGGAGGTCTGCATATGCTTCGAATTGGAGGGATTGATCATTGTTGCAGAATGATACCTGTTCAATTCGGGTCCAAGGCCTGAAGGGATAGGGTGTCCAATTTTTTTCCGTGATCATTGTAAGTCACATCTCGTTTTTTTCTGTCGTTCCCGGTGGGACTGAGAGCAGTGTAATTAACAAGAGATTCGGGTGAGCTTTATTGTTGCTTAGTTGGTGTCGGAAATTGCAACCAGTGACCAACCTGATGAAACCAGTTCAATACTCAGGAGTGAAAAGCATGTAACAAGGCTTGGTAGCGGGAGGCCCGCGTCTGCTGCTCCATTCTGTGCTACATTCGAAGCAGCTCTTCGCCCGTTCGATTCGGGTCCAAGCCATGGGGCTTCCGCCGTCTTTTTTTTTGCTACTACTTGCCAGCAACCTCTGACTGACGTGTCGCCCTCAATCTTACGACGGAACTCAATCCCAAATTTCCGGCAGCGCGTTATTTATGCGTGTGTACGCGCCGCAGCATCACGCCGCCACGTGTCCCTTCGTGTCGCCTCTATCTCACAGTCTGAGTCAAATTCGTCTCACTCTTCCCACCAATCCCAACTAAATTTATTCGCCCGTTCTCACTCCTTCCTTGCTTCCTTGCTTTGCTCCACCGTCTCTCTCAAATCTCTCAATCAACTTTCTATTTACATTTTAAAAAAACCAGCGCAAAATGGGTTCCTCGCAAAGTACATTTGGCGTATCGCCAGAAGCGGCACTGACGGGGGCCGCCGTCGTCGTCGCCAGCGCTGTGGCACTCGGGTATACCGCGCTCGGGCCTTCCAAGTCCTCCGATGCCGCCAAGTCCGCATCCACTTCTGGGAAGAGCAAGAAAAAGCGTACGAAGAGTGCCGCCGGGGCCGACTCCGTGTCTGCACCCGCCAATCCTGAGTCTGCTGCGGAGGTGGACGGATCCACCCCCGACCCGGCGTCCGTATCCCAGAAACCCAAGAAATCCAAGGCGAAATCGAAATCGAAATCGACCTTGGCTACGGCGGGAGAGTCCGCCGCAACCTTAACTGCGTCGGCGTCGGGGACCCTCCCCGGCAGCTTCGCAGCGGAGGACGACGGCGAGGGGGCGGGGGAGGTGAAGGTGCGCGTGAAGGCGAATTCGAAGAAGGCCGGGAAGGGGAAGGGGAAGGGCGGGAAGGAGAGGGATTCTGCCAGTGTTCCAGCTGCGGCTTCAGCTTCTCAATCCACCCCAGCGGCGTCGGCGTCGGTGCCGAGCGCGCCGTCAGTCGCGGACGTGCCGCCCCCGACGACCGCGACGAAAAGCAAGAAGAAGAAGGGGAAGAAGGGCGCCGCTGCGTCTCCGCTGGCTTCTACGTCCCCCTCAGCTTCCGCCTCCGCCGTGCTGTCTGCTTCTGCCCAGTCAGGCGCTGGGAAGGGCAAAGGGACCGCCGCCCAAACTCAAGCCTACGCGGGCGGCGAGAGCACGGACGACGGCTGGACGCGCGTCGGCGGCGGCGGGAGCACGACCAGCGCCAGTGCGAGTGCAAGCATCGCGGAACAGCCTGCTGCGTCTGGCGAGGACGAGCAGGAACAGGAGGAAGATGAGGAAGAAGACGACTCGGAGGCGGAGGAGATCCCATTGCCGGGGATGCGCGTGAAAGCGAAGGACCAAACGCACACGGAGACGAAGAAGGAGAAGCCGCAGCGCCGCCCGCTGGCGGAGCGCCTGCTGCCCAAGCCGAGGAAGACAGGCGTGGATGAGTGAGTTTTGGTTTTGGCCTCGTTCCTTAGTCGTCCTTCCTTCCTTCCTTCCATCGAGTCTGTCGTTCTTCCCTCCTTCATCGTCGCGCTATTCTCGTCTCCCAATTCCCCGTCATTACCTTTACGCTTACTTCCCTTCATCCCTCCTCCCTCCTTCCGCACTTCCCTCCCCCACTTGCCCCCACTCTCCATCTCTATCCTATCTTCTCATCCATCTTCGTCCTGTTGTCATTGCCGCCGCTCCGCACTCCGTCCCTCTCGACTCTAATCCTCAGCCTCTTCCCCACCCTTGTCCTCTTCATCGTCCTCGTCTCTTGTATGCACTACCTCCTTGCTCGGCTTTAGTTCCTCACGGCGGTCTCCCCTCCCTCCCCATTGGTATCCTCCCCCCTTCCTCGTGCATCCTTTCCTTTTCTTCCCTCGTCCGCTCCCTCCGCCACCTTTTCCCCGCTGCATAATAGCGGCTCGCATCTCTCTTAAACTTTCCTCATATCCACTCCCCACTCTCCGCAACGCACGTCCCTCCCTCCCCCCCCCCGCCTCCCACCCTTGTTCAAGCTCCCGTTCCCGTCTCCGCGCCCCCCATCCATCAGTTCTTTCCTTCTCTCGCGCCTCCATCCTTCTCGCTTCCTCCTTTCCCTGTCCTTCCTTTTGTCACCACTCAATCCATATCTCGTGGCACACCCATCCCCCTCGCCTCGCCCCCTTCCTGCACTTTGTTTTTCGGCGCGCCGCCGGGCCACAGCTCTCCTCTCGTGTCCTCTCGTGTTTTCTCCCCCTCCCACCTCACCCGCCCGCTTCCCTCGATGTTACGCGTCCCGCGCCTTGTTTCTTGCTTTCTTCTCGCCCGGCTCTTCGTCCCCCCTACCCATCCGATCTTTGTTCCTAATCGTGGCCGCCTTCACCAGCCACTCTCCGAGCCGCGTATCGTCCCGCCCACCATTCCACCCCATCTCTCCTTTTCGTCCATTCATCTCCCTCCTAACCACTCCTGCTTTGTCTCTCTCTCTTCTATCCCATTCTTGTTCTTTCACCCACGACGCATTACACTTTACTGACGAAACGCCGCAGCATGCTCCCCGCCTCCTCGCCCGACTACCCCACCGTCGCGCGCGTCATGCGCGTTGTCCCTGGCGCGGGGCTCGGGCTCGGGTGCAGCGACGCCCAACGTGCGCGGCCCCTCCGACTCCAACTCCACCTCACACCCCGCCCCGACGACGACGCAAGAAGAGGACGACGCGCGCGCGGCCCTCGCGGCCCTCGCCGCCGCCGACGCAGCAGACGCCGCCGACGCCGCAGCCATCGCGGCGGCCGCGGACTGGGGCGACGACGCGGATGCGTCGGCGTCTGCCGATGCGGAGGACGACGACGAGGGCGAGTGGGGGTTCGTGCCTGTCAAGCGGCGGGGTGCCCTCCGCTGCTTCCGCTCCCAGCGGAGGGGCAGGGGGGAAGGCCGCGGAGGGCAAGGGGAGCGCGGCGCAGACGAAGAAGGCGCGGCAGAATGCGGCGAGGCGGGAGGCGGCGAAGGCGGCGAAGGCAGCAGAGGAGGCGGCGCGGCTGCAGGCGCTGGCGAAGCATCGGAGGGAGGTGGAGGGGGCGAGAATGGCTGCGCAGGGTGAGTGAACGGTTCTTTTATTTCATCGATTTAGGATTGGGGCGGGGCGGGGTGGCGCGTACCCACTCCTTCGCTACGTTCTTGTGTTCTCGCCCATGTCTCTCCCTTCCCTACCCACCCTCACCCGAGTTCCCTCCTCCGGTCGCCCCGCCCGTCCGTTCCTACACCACTACCATCTCCGTTCCTCGCTTCCCCATCTTCGCAGTGTATCCCCCCCCCCCCCCCCCCCCCCCCCCCGCGCCCGCTCTTATTATTTCGCCTTGCTATCCCTTCCTCACCGTCCCCGCTATTGCTATGTTTCCTCGTCACTGCTCACCCTACACATTGGAGTCCTCCCCGTCCCCCTTCCTTCGGTCACCTCCCCGTTTCTGCACCCTTCCCAGAATATCGTATCCCGGACACCAGCATCTCTCCCGTCGCCCCTTCGCCCCTCCACATCCGAGTCCTCCTCACCTTCGTCCCTTCCTTCCTCCCCATCTGCTCTACTCCGTTCTTCACTCGTCACCTGCCTCGTATATACTTCTCCATCCACCTTCCGCACCGGCCTCCCCCTCCTTTTCCTCCTCGTCCTCTGCCCCCGCTCGCTCGCTCCTTCCACATCCAAGTGCTCCCTCTCCCACTTGCCTCCGCGCCCTTCCGCATTCCCCATTCTTCCATTTCACTTTCAATCTCAAGGAGGAGCCGCATGCTGACCCTCGCCGTAGCGAAACCCGGTGCCAGCAAAGTGAGCGGCGGGATGAGCGCGAGCGTGGATGCCGGCGGGCGGTTGGTGTGGGATTAGTTTTGGCGCGGGAGTTGTGCGCCGGCCTCGTGCATACGCGGGGCGCTCTTGGCGGAGGCGACTCGTTGGAAGGGAAGAGGGGCGGAGGGGAGAAATGGACACCGAACACGCAACGCATTCACTCACATACATACATACCAACCAAAAAATACGCTACGAGCTCGAGACCTGCAAGTGCTAACTAATTGCATTGAATCATTTGATTCCCTTGCTCTTTCTTTGCTTTCTGGTTGTGCTTTACTACGTCGTAAGCCTGCATACGTCTGAGGGTACTCATCTTTGACGGGCATAATCTTTGAAAGTCCGACAAGGCTTTTCAAAGATTATAGAACCGAAGAAAGCGAATGGAAAATTTTCGATGGTCATCTTCAATTCCCGCGTCTGCGTCTACTTACCTGTCTTGCAGTCACAGAAAATTCACCTTACTGTAGTAATCCGACCAACTGTTCATCTGACAAATACTACCAAAAATGTAAGTCCGGCAACAGCCAGACCGATTTTTTGGCCATTTTTACACCTATTTTGGCAAGAATAATTCACCGTTACCGTCACCTACATCCTAAGTGTTCAGTTCAAAGTGACGGGGACCTGTGAACTGAACACTTGGTCGGATTACTACGGTAGTACATACTTCGTGCCACCATGTACTCAGAGCCCAAACCGCAAGAATCATCTTAGCCTCTGGCTCGGGGCATGACTCCGGATTTTTGAATCCAAATTGAATGGTTCAACTCTCGAGGCAATATGATAGAAATGAGCCTGCCATGGTGGACCATGGAGATGGCCAAAAGATTGAAGAAGTCTTACACAAAAAAATGCCTGCACCCTATGTCCTGCAAGAAGCTGTAATTTCTTTATTAAACACACACAGTTGTAAACTAGGAAGCGAAATACCGAAACCCGCAGCTAATTCCTCCCGCAGGAGTAACAATATTGCAAGGGATTCTTACTAGGGGAAAGTTCAGAGTGAATGATTCACCTTTCGATTCTGAGTGCGATTCTGACTTCGATTCAGGTCCGATTCTGACCTCAGAATCGACCCAGAATCGGATCTGACTTTGACCGTCCCGTTTCCAGTTTTCGATTCTGCGACGATTCAAGAGTTAATTCTCACCACATCAAACAACCACATGTGGCAATCAGTTCAAAACCTTCGATTCTGGGTTCGATTCTGTGGGAGTTCCTCTCCTGAGGAGGAACAACACGAAATATTGATTCTGGTTCGATTCTGCAAGACCAATTCTCCTTCGATTCTGGCCTCGGAATCGGATCAGAATCGATTTCAGAATCGACCCGGAATCGAGGCCGTTTTGTCTACTCTGACTTCCCTATTAGATGTGAATTTGTGTCCTAGCCAATCTGTCGACCAGACCAAATCTGGCCAATTAACGTGGAAGTGAACACTTTCAAGACAACAAAAATCCTCGAGCAGGACTGTGTAAATTTGCAACTATTGATATTATTATTCTACAACCTCAGGAACCCCTCCCTCGTAAGCATTTCAAGCACCTAGCAATGATATGTTTCTCTCCTGAAATGTGGTAACATCTAAAATACATTGAAAATAATTCCCCAAACAAAACCGGCTTGCATAAGCACTACACAACATTTCCCTAAGCCCTTTTGATTCTAGAGTGTTCATATAGGAAAGATGTAGGTCACACAAGATACCAAGTCCATTGCATGTCGGGAACATCGTAAACAGGGCAGTGTTTTTGCTTCTGCGTGCATTCCACTTCCTAGTCTAATGAATGTACTATCTAAGTGGTTTTTAAAACATTACAGGGGTGAACCTTTAATTGGAACACCTTAGTATAAGACTGGCAAAGAAAAGGCATACAGTCGTAAACTAGGAAGCAAAAACACTCAGATTGTGCCCTAATTTGCTGGTGCCGCAGTGCTCCTATGAATTATTCTGGCCTTCCAACAAGTCAAGGAACCATGCAGTTTGGTTTCGTGGTCATTGAAGCCAAGGAGGATTTTTCACAGAACTCGAAAAGTGCGAAATAGCATGGAAGCAAAACACTTCAAAACAATCTGGTACACCTCTGCCACAAGACTTGAGGATCCAAGATGTCCATATCCATGTTCTATGACCTGAAAAACACCTAGTTGGCCCCTCGCAGTCCATATGTGCAGACAAAACATTAGATAGTACAATTGCGGGAAAATAATAACTTGCAAATAGATGGTCCGAGAATAGTTGAATAATAGGAGATCTGTAGGAGGCTTTTAGGCAATTCCTTTTGTGAACAAACACTTCTGCATGAGAAGATTTATCTCCCAAAACATTGGGTTCATCAGTGATGTTAAAGCCATAAAAAAGCGAAGTGTTTTGCTCTACGTCACGTTTCGCTTCTTAGTTTACGACTGTACAAGCTTTAGGACCCTGCCTTCGGCGGGTCCACAGCTTGCTGGGGCAAACCCCGGTGGATTCCGACTCGCCAACACACGGCGGATTCCGAGTCCCGGGGTTCGCCGTGCAACGGGTGGGATTCCGAGTCCCGTGATTTTCATGTGGCTTTATCAGGTGACTTTTGTGTGGCAGTGTCCGTTGCCTCTTTTTTTTTTTTTTTTTTTTTTTTGGGAGCGTTGGATAATGAGTCTCGTCTGCAGAAGCATTCCAAGGTCACCACTTGGGTTGCTGGTAATTAGCCAGTCGTTGCCAGGGAAAATGTCCAGGAGGAAATGCCGTTACAACACAATTTTTTACCAGTGTGGGGACTCTGACCCGAAAGATTTTATCCTATTCCAGTTTCAATCGGTCATGGGTCGTATACCCACTAAAACCCCCTCTGTGGCTAGCCAATCATCCGGGCAGTGAGTTTCTTCAAGCAGTAAACCACTCCAGGTGTTAACACTACTTGTTTTTGAATGCGAGTGGTCCAAATCGAATTTTATTCCGTCAGTAAACGGTCGCGCTGCAGTGCAGCATTCCACAGCCTTCAACCATTGATTGTGAACAATTTTCCTATCAAGATTCATATCGGGATCGTGATTACTCTGTTAACACGAAGATTCCAAATGAGCTGCCAGCCACCGATACAAGGATCGCGAATAGTCTCCCTTTTTTCTGGAAGGACTATCCCTTTCGTGGATCTAAATTTTGCAAGATTGCAACCTAACGTTGTCTCTTAATATATAGGATATCAAAAGATATACACGGGAAATGCAGGGAAGGCAAACCAGAGAAAGAACAAGAAAGAAGCATAAAATCACCCGTTGAAACAGTGCACTTGTTTGTGGTCTTGAAAGTGTAACTGCTATGAATGATGCTTACAGCTGTTTCTGAAAAGCTTGAGACAACGTGAAATTTTTTGCACGCAACGAATTTTGATGGCAGGCTAAGGATTACCGGATTTGGCACGGATGAATCCCACATGGATCAGCCCCATTTCGTGATGGACCAAGCAAAGTCCAATTTTCGTGTCAATAATGTGTTCCCGGGGCATGTGAGTTGCATATGAGGCCCATAAGACTCTCAGAAAGCCTCAGCTGGTATCCCGAGGAGAGGAGCTCACCAATGGAATAATATCTGGGCAGCAAACAGATTACACAAAAGCGACGGCAATCTCGGCTCGACATCCCAAACTGGTAATCCTTAGCCTGCCATCAAAATTGTTGCGTGCAAAAAATTTCACGTTGTCTCAAGCTTTTCGGAAACAGCTGTAACACCACATACACACAATGTTACAATTGAGTTCGGGTCACCCTGAAGTATACAGGTAAGATTGAACCTTTCGTGTTATGAACGGATGGAAACATAGTCAGTCGTAAAAGTCTTATTAGGACAATTTGGAGATACAGAAGTTGACGAGCAACTAAAGTATTCAACTTGAATACAAGGAAATGGGGGAGGAGGGATTTCCAATAGACCCGAGGGACCAACAGTATGGCCCATGGGGTGTTTTAAGTTTGGCAGTACGAAAGCAAGGACTTCCCAAACAGATAATCAACCACCTAGGAAGGTTCAAACAGATACTGACCACTTGGACAGTACAGACAGGCACCAACCACCTAGGAGGGCGCAGTTGTTCTTATTTCAAAGCTAACAAATCAATACTATTTGAATACACACAAAAGACAGTTTAATTAAAATGTATCTCTGCAGGGATTCTGCCTACACCAACACCTTATATAAGCTTTGACCAATGTCTCAGCACAATGGGCAGGGGATGCAGTGCCGAAATGCGGGTTTTTATAGGCCTTTTATACTAAATAGAGAAAACACGAGAGTGATAGTACATGAGTAATTGAGTAGGGAGATTTGGTATATAACTGAGACTACTGTCCGTTCCAAGTCAATGCATATTGATGCGGGGCCCGTGGATAAGCTTGATTAGCTTGCCAAGAACCCTTTTATGGTATAATTCTATTTCCGAGCCGTGCCGACACTATTCGTGTATAGATCGCGCACGCGTCCCTACTGTTCCTATTGGTTTGGTGTTTTCGAGCCCAAAGGGCGTAGTAATTCCTAATATCTCATCAGACGCCCCCACGGTATCCTACTACATTGCTACCTGCCCACAGCCGGGTGAATACTCCGTTCACCAATTCCGCTGACTCTAATGTTTCTACCATGCCGAAGGTACACACTCTGATCGCCCTCGGGGGTTCCCGAAGCGGCCCACAGCCGAGCCCGCAGGGGGTCCCATGGGTATAGTAAATGTAGCGCGTTCAAATGTAGTGGCTGTCCAGACTTCATATATTATCTCCTTGGTATGGTATCTAGCCCAATGACCTCTGAGGACCCTTGAGTTGTTATACTGATTCCCAATGGTAAAAGAATTGAGTTGTAACACACCTGAGGCCCTACTGCCACTTGCATCCTTGATACTCAATCAGCCACTCGGAGCTTACACTGACTCTAATTGTATATCACCAGGATAGAGGTACTAGTAAACATACTAATAATGCAAAAATGCGCAAATATGTGCCGTTGATACGACGCGTATTTGCGCAGCCGTGAAATCATGCATTTTTGCATTTTCTAGTATGATTACTAGTATTTCTTGTTGGTGGTATACAAGTAGAGTTAGCGTAAGCCCGAGCGGCTAACTATAATATCGAAGATGTACGGAGAAGTCGGTCTAAGGATCTGCTACCACTTGGCTCTTCTATAACCATGGAGTCGGTATAACAATCTATAAAGACTAGACTATCGGCCTACTAGATATCATACCAAGGGATAAACATATACAGCCCGGACAGACAACACACTAGTCCTAGGGGTGCCAAGGTCACTCATAAAGCCTATAAATCCAGTCCTAGGGGTTGCATACAAGGGTTCTGGCATGCATAATCCAGTCCTAGAACTCAAATATTGAGTCCTAGGGGTCATATTCAAAGGTTCTATACTACAAAACTGGGTTCTAGGACTCTCTGGAGTCCTAGGGGTACAGAATCGGAGTGCCGCAGAGTCAATAAGACATTTGAACATGTAGACAATCTGCGAAGAGGCCGGACGTGTCGCGTGTCGGCTTACTACATCAAATCCTGTCATCCTACCGAAGTTTCGGGTGGTGGCCCCACAAGCCGAGTTTAATCGTAAGACAGCGGCTGGGTGCTCGGAGCAGTTGATATCCTAGTTGGGGATAGATACAAGGATCAGCAAGGTGGTTCCTTGCGCCAATAGGAACAGTTGGGGAAGGGCTGACGTTGAAAGCCATCCTCGGAATCAGCAATATACCCATATATGGGTCCTAGGAGGACAAATTCGGATGACAATCCAGTCCTAGGACTCACGAATCAAGACGGCAGCTGTTGTACTTTTATATTTATTGTCCCGAGACCCCCGCTCCATTACTCATTTATCATCACTGTTTGTTTTCTCTGTGTAGTATAAAAGGCCTGTAA
>JARKIA010000577.1:0-41786 GCA_029289565.1 Mycena galericulata | reverse complement strand
TCTTGGCTTCCTCACATGCTAGACGGCTCGAGCCTCCCAGCCGCCGGATCGGGGGTGTAATTCAACCATTTAAAATCTTTCCTGTAGGCACTGTTACTGGATAGGGGCACAGAGTGCCCGCAGGCCTCAGGAGGGAGAAATGTGAAGCTCATTGAGGAAGATAGTCTCCCGTAGTCAGAATCTACACAAAAAAAGTTTTAATGATAGTCGATAAAACTATGTGTAGATGAGGAAGATAGCTCGCCGCTATTGACGGGAACTCCGCCATTCCCAGGGTTGACCTCGAGGACCGATTAAGACCGAAGATGCCGGTCGGCAAACCCTGGGCTCGCAGAGGCCGTTTCCCGGCATCTGGAAGCCCTGTGAATGACCGATTTTTCCCAATTTGAGCCTGTTTTGGATGGGAATGGCATGTCAAAGTGGCAGTGACTGAGTTTTGATGGACTAAGTTTTGCCAACATTGCAGCTGAGAACTCAATTCAAAGGCTGAAACTAACACTTCCGACACAATCCATGTATTTTGTGGCTAAGAACACGTGTTTTGCACCCTGAAACTCATATTCAGATCGGCTTCGGGTTTTTCCGAAATGTTTCCCACGCTGTGCTGAGCCATACGCTGTGATAACCGGCCGTCGTGCGGTGTCCGGAATAGATTTAGTGCCCAATTTGGACTATTTAGTCTCAATTTGGACTAATAGCCGACACATCTTCCCAGCATCAAAGTTAGTCTCGATTAGGCACTAACTCATCAAATCCACGTTCGGGCTTCCCTGTGTATCTTGTGTCCAATAAATCTGAAAATATTACAGTACATGTGTACCATTGTTTTCTAAAGCCTCATGCATTGTGAGTATTTTTCCGGCCCAATTCTGGGACTAAAGGCGGTTATTTCGCTGTTTTGAAACCACCTTGCAGGTTCTCTGAATACTGGCAGAGGGCATTCAGAACTGGAAAGAACTTCACTTGGAATGTCAACACATCCTAACTTGGTTCGGATACTAGGCTGCATGTTTTTGTGGCCTATTTAAGGCAGAAAACCAAAGCAAAGAGTGCTGTGATCCTAAGATCTTCAGACCAGCCTTTAAATACATGCAGTTATGTATGTACATCGGAACTGGATACACCCAAACCACCTCCCACTAGGCCCAGGCAAAATTATACGACCCGATAGTTCCCCCTTGAATATAACATGTTCCACCGGATAATTAGGGTCCAGGATGAGCCCAGGTGTATGAGAGGTTCAATACTCCCGAGATTCGATCCTGTATGGATAGAAATTTTTGTGGTTTGCTTCCTTTTCATCTGAAAGAGGGGGTGAGACCTAGAAATTGAAATATAGGGATTGCATAGTGAAATAATCTTCCAGTTTGACCCCAGCCAGTATCCATTACAAAAGCCCAGAAAATGAAGACGACGGTCAAAGAGAACTATTATTATGCTGTGCAACACTCAACACAAGACAGACAAGGGTAAAGACTGTTTCAGTTAAGAAACAATAAATGCAACTGTATGGATCAGATAAATTTCCAGGATTCTAGACAGAATGTTAGAGAGCTGCACAGCCTATATTTGAATGAATTCTGAGCTGAATCTGTACATGTACCACCGATCACCGCAACAAAGAAAATTTTTATGAAGGAGGCAAAAGAAAGGCGGGTCGTCAGGTTCGAACCATTGACCGTGTTAGGGTCTCATGTGACGAAAAATCAAAAACAAGAACTGAAACCACTCAGCAAAACACCCACATTAGCTTTCTCCCCCGCAGATTATATCTGAATAGAAAGAAAAATTCCTCAAAATTCCAGACACTGCACAAGGGCCTGATAACCCATACCATGGACCTTCCACCGATGGGTATGGGTTAAGACAGCGATAACACTGATACCAGCAATACCACCCCTGCAAAATGCAGATCACGTGGGGCGCCTGCCCCGGCACACCATGTTCACTTTGCGTTCTTGGGTAGGTGTTGGAGCTCTAGATAAGTGGTTATGCATGCTTGAGCATGTGAAAGTTGTTTTTGCGCGGTCGCAAGTTCGACTCCGTCTTGGTTAGGTTACATTTTTGCTGTCTCTTCGACTCCGTCACCTGCTATCCCAGTCCTACCTCGAACAATGTGGAGCCTCCATATCCATGGCTACTGAATCCTTTCTTTTCCACTGGAGAAAAGCACAGGTCTTTTTACAGTAATTTTAAACAAATGACCATACATTTATACATTTAGGTTTCAGCCCAAATTGACCTTGGGAAAAAATTGACTGAACACATTGAACGGGGTTTCAACTTCAATGCTTCAGCTCTGAATTACAAAGGTTGAAAGAAGTGTCCCACAGCCCGAGGTAATCAACTTTAAGGACACAAAAAAAGAAACGGAAAAAATGCGACCAAGACAGAGTCGAACTTGTGACCGCGCGAAAACAACTTTCACATGCTCAAGCATGCATAACCACTTATCTAGAGCTCCAACACCTACCCAAGAACGCAAAGTGAACATGGCGTGCCGGGGCAGGGGCCCCACGTGATCTGCATTTTGCAGGGGTGGTATTGCCTGTATCATAATACTTGCTGTTCTTGTCCTGCATCTGTGTAGGATTTTATCATCAGCGTAATTTTGGGAGCAAATTCGCCCGGACGGTGGACTTTTGCATGCAAGAACACTGTCATTTGGCCAGGGTTCAAACCCGGAATTCTGTAACGCACAGTTGGCAACTCATTAAGTGATTCCTCTGAGGCAAAAATTCGGAAACCTTCGTCAACATGTAAGAGTCGGAAATGTGGGTCGAAGGTTAGAGCTTGGGACTTCCCGGATGATTGATTCGCCTCTCTTTCCAGATCTATGAGAGCTAACTCTTCACAGAAATCGAGACCTGGTGTATTGGGGTTCCACTTCGGGTGGATACAGTTTATGAGTATTTTTGCCAGTTCAACACACTCTCCCGGATGCTCACAAATGAACTCTGTTCTATCCCGATAGCATAACAGGCAGCCACAATTTTTACGGCCAATACCCGAGGGGTTAATTTGATGAGGTTTTCTTGCAATCAGAGTTCTTCGTGTCGCAATGGCAAATGCATCCTTTACGGTGCGAACTGAGTGGTTCAATCTGAGGCATGTAGCCGCCTTGCGAAGGCAGGCATGTTTGTATTGGATCTCATACATGTAGGGGTGCTTCCAAATCGGCATTCGTAGTTTAACGTCTTTGCTGATCGTTAATGCCGTGAACTTTAGGTTATACTTTCGGGCCGTCAGGATCATGCGCTTAACGTCCTGCGGAAGTGGGGTTCGGCATGAGATTGGAATATGAATGTCTTGTAGGAAGACATTCAAGACCTGTCCAGGTCGAATATTAAGGTAGCTGTTCTCAAGGAACTTCCTTAGTATATAATCGAGAAAGTAGCACCAGCGTGCTCGTTCTGGACTCTGCACTAAATATGACTTCAAGTTCCACAGGTCTATGGCTTCGTTTCGCGCTGGAATGTCTAAAATTTGTTTGCCACCATCATCGACGTCGCGAATCATTGTATCGTGAGCTATTCTAGCTCTCTTACCATCCCAAAGGAAGGTATGTTCCATACGAACAAGGCTTTATTCAATTTCCTTGGGCATCCCCTGTACTCGGGTTAAGTACTGTGTTCGACATTGTGCTCGTGCCAATCTCTCCATTTACGTGTAAAATCACTCCCTAAATCGTTGCCGTAGGCTTGGGTGCCATCTGGCGACGATGGTATTCTATTTTCCCACGGTCCCCAGATAGGCGGGTTTTGATTGTCCCCGACTGTACAAGACACGAGTTTACGAGTGAGTATTGTTATAGCGTCTGTTTATAAGAGACTAGGGGATTGAAAGGTTAGGTTACACTATGGAGCTACTTCCGTATGATCCTCAACCTAACATTGGATGAAGAATCGCTTCCGTCAGGCCAAACTTCTCTGGAAAGTCACAGATATAGTTGGGTGAGAATCCCGATGGCAGGAGCTTGTTGCGCTGTGTCCTGATCTTGTGGTTGTTCCAATAATCAACAAATTCATCGAGACTTCGTTGAATGATCTTCGGCCACAACCAATTGAAGAGATCACTTAAAAATGGATTAGAACGAAATGTCCTAAATTATCAATGAATTGAACTGAACTCACATATGATGTTGAACACCGGGATTGAAATAATTGAGAGTTTTTCCAAGTAGTATGATTTGCTTAATGTCGAGACCAACATAATTGGTGAAGAGATGACATGATGACTCAATTGGAATATTATCTGTGCTCTTGAGAGCAATGAATGGTGGTGCATCCTTGAACGAGACATCCGGCATAGAGTGTTGACTATAAATATAAAAGTTGAGGTAAGGCGACAAGGTGAAAACAATATTAACGGTTCACTCACCGCAAAGCTAGGTGTGCTGCATACAGCTCACCCGTTTCAGACCCACCATCTACTGTCGCTTGGACAAAAACTATGCTGGAGGTAAGCCCTAGATAATTGAATACAGATAGAGAACAGACCGCCGTTTTTCTCCACCAGATCAAGATAATAGTGCAAAGCGATTCTTTGACATCGGTGGAGATCCAGGAAAACCATGATGAGGTTGTGAAAGAGGCGATTCGGTTGAGTAGGGCTGGGTATTTCCTCAAAAGATTTATTGCAGAAGCGAAAAATCAGGGTGTGGACATCGAACAAGGTAATATCCTGCAATTAGTCCATCGTGAGAGCTTACCTCTCGAAACAATTTGCACAGGAATTCAGGTTACAGACTTCAAGCTTGGGATTGAGGTAGTTAAGGATGAAGTTGGACCCTCGAAGGCCTCCGGATTCTCCTTGGACCAGTACAAAGCCGCAGGCGATCCCGGCATTATTGCCTGGCTCTTCGAACCAAGGCGTTCCAGCAAGGTCACAAATTGGAGTGGAACAAATGAATACCCGGCTTGGCACCGGAATAAACTTGGTAGCACCTTGAATGCTTTTGCCCACTATGGATATCTATTCAGCCAGGAATCAACTGTCTTGGCTGATCTTCAGAGTATGTTCCAGTTCTAATTTTTTGTTTAGTTCCGTACTAATCACCAATATTTATTAGCTGCAACCACAATTGATGAGAAAGGGGAAGCTGTCCAGGTCTTGTTTGACGTGATGACCCACACACTTGATGGGTATGTGGTTTTCGATTTTTTTGTCTCAAACACTGTTATAATTGTCCTCTATGTAGCTCCAGCACTTCCTCCTTTGGTGGCATCAAGCCCTTCTTCCGCAACTCCGCGGCTAACTTCCGCCTTCTCCTGATCCGGCATCGCATCTATTCCTGCGATAACCTTGTCGATCCCGACAACTCTGACCACTAGGCCATGCTCGACATTATATCTGTGCAAGAGCTCGCCTACGTGCGTCAAGTGTCGTTTCGGTTCCCACGTCCGCTCCCCGAGCGGATAGTTCTTCCACTTCACGAGGTATTGATAACCCCTCCCACGCTTCCGGTGATCGAGGATCTCCTCAACCTCGTACTCCTCGTGTCCCGACACAATCTCCGGTGCCGGCCGTTCCTCCCGCCTGTGGGCCGGCGGCTCAACATACAACGTCAGCTTCGATTCATTGAAGACCGGATGTGACTGGTCCGTCTCCGGCAATCTAAGCTTATATGCCGCCGCTCCGACCTTCTCCACAATCTCGTAAGGCCCCAGCCTTCTATCATCCAACTTCTTTGTCGGTCGAGTAGTGGTGATGTCTCTTCCATCCAGCCACACCTTGTCGCCGACCTTGAACTCCGGCGCATCTCTTCTATGCGCGTCATATTGTTTTTTCATGGTTTTCTGTGTTTTCTCCAGCGCAGCTGCCGCTTCATCGCGGATCTTTTTCATTTTCTTTGCAAACTCATCCGCGGCCTCGTTGCGCGACTCGACTGCATTTTCTATCCCCTTCCAGGGGTGGTACCCGGTGTTCACATAAAACAGCGACATGCTCGTCGACGAGCTAGTTTTGTCGTTATGTGTGAATTCGGCCAGGGCAAGCCATTCCGCCCAGTCCGACTGCCGATAATTTACGAACACACGGAGATACTTCTCGATCTTCTGGTTCATCCGCTCCGTCTGGCCATCCGTGATTGGATGGAAGGCCGTGCTCAGGTTCATCTCGATCCCGAGAAGCCGGTTCAACTCCCGCATGAACCCAGACACATACCTCGGATCCCGATCCGAGATAATCTTCCTCGGCACCCCATGGTACCGGATCACCCGATCCCGCGTCAAGCGGGCCATCCCCTCACTCGTGAGCTCCATATTGGTCGGCTCACAGTGGATCATCTTGGTGTATGTGTCCACCCAGACTTGTATGGCGTTAAAGCCGTTGCTGACCGGCAGAGGACCAATTTTTTCCAAGATCTCGACCTCCGGTCCCTCGATCACTTATGTCCTGTGATCGGAAGTACTCCGGCTTGAGAAGGATGACATTTTCGGTATCATTCTTTCCCTGGTCGTGATCCGCTCTGCGCGATAACAAGTCGGCTTTCTTGTTCAACGCGCCCGCACGATGCAATAAGGTGAAGTCATATTCTGACAGCTCCGTAATCCATCGTGCCTGTCTCCGGTTGACCTTCTGTGGCAGTTTGAAGTATTGAAGATTCTTATGGTCGGTGAGAATCTCAAACTGATGTTTGGTCCCTTTGAGCAATGCGCTCCACTCGTCTAGGGCCAACATAATCGCAAGCATCTCCTTGTCGTAGATCTCGTAATTCCTCTCGGTCTCGTTCAGCGCGTGTGACTGAAACGCGACCGGCCTCCACTCCCCGTTCTGCTCCTGCGATAGTACTGCGCCCGTTGCGCCTTCCGAGGCATCAGCCTCGACTTTGAACTCGCCGTCGTCGGTGGGTATTGCCAACACAGCATCCTCTTTGATCCGATCATTAAGCTTCTGGAACGCAATCGCCTGCTCTTCTCCCCAGTGGAAGCCGTGTGAGCGGCCGCGCCACGTCTGCGTATCCCCGAATGAACCTCCTATAGAAGTTTGTGAACCCGAGGAATGACTGGACCTGCTTCAGGTTTTTTGGCTCCGGCCACTCCATCACTCCCGGATCTTGATGGGATCCATCCGCACCGAGTTGTGCGAGACGATAGAAGTTTGTGAACCCGAGGAATGACTGGACCTGCTTCAGGTTTTTTGGCTCCGGCCACTCCATCACTCCGCGGATCTTGATGGGATCCATCCGCACCGAGTTGTGCGAGACGATCACTCCGAGGTATTCTATCTCCGTGCGTTCGAACTCGCACTTTGATGGCTTCAGGAATAGCTTGTTTTCCTGAAGAACCTTGAGTACGCGCTTTACGATCACGCGGTGCTCCTCCAGATCCTCCGTGAAGATCAGGATGTCATCGAGGTACACGATGACCTTCCCTCCGTTTATCTCCTCACGAAGCAGCGCGTTCATCATTGTCTGGAACGTCGCTGGCGAGTTTGTGAGTCCGAAGAACATCACGAGCGGCTCGAACAGCCCTCGGTTCGTTCGGAACGCAGCCTTCCACTCATCTCCCTCCTTGATCCGGACGTTGTTGTAGCCCCACCGGATGTCCAACTTGATGAAGACTTTGGCGCCTCGGAGTTTGTTGATCAACTCCGAGATCAGCGGAAGTGGATAACGATTCTTAATCGTCATCTCGTTGAGCTTCCGGTAATCCTGTATAGGTCGTAGGCTGCACATCTTCTTCTTCACAAAGAAGAACGCCGAGGCCATCGGTGATTTTGACGGCCGGATCCTCCCACTCGCAAGGTTCTCCTCCAAGAACTCTTCGAGCTTCCCCTGCTCCTCCCGAGATAGCGGGTAAATCTTGCAATCCACCGCCTTGGCTCCGGGGACCAATTCAATGGCATGGTCCCACGGTCTCTTCTCGGGTAGCGCGTCAAACGACTCCTTCTCGAACACCTTTAGGTACTCGTGGTATTCAGAAGGTACGTCATCTGCCGTACTTTCGGCTTCTCCTTGCCGGCATCTCCGCCATCTGTTGCGCCTGCGTTCCCTTGGCGCGCAGATCGATCTGCACCGCGAAGTCGACCAGTAAAATCGAATCGCCCATCCTCCATCGGGACTCCATTCCCGACTCCGTGCCGGACATGTTGCACTCTGGCGGGCATCGTGAGAACACGATCTTCTGCGCCCGCCAGTCCACCTCGGGGTTGTGTTGGAACAACCAGTCGTACCCGATGAAGACGCGAGCCTTCCAAGTCCTGTGACTAGGAACTTCTGGCGCTCACGTGGGGTCCGATTTGCATGATCAACTCAATGTAATGAGTGATCCTGCCCCGCGTGTTCTCTGTCCCATCCGCATTCCGCGCGATGATCTTCCGATCGAGCTCCTTGAGCTCGAATCCTTCTGCTCGGGCGTAATCCCGATCTATGCACGTGGTGGTGCACCCGTTATCAAGAAGCGCCTTGATCGAGCGAGTCTTCCCCGTGTCCAGCGCTGTGAGAGTGATCGGCACCAACATTTCGTTGTGCTTCCGCTCTCGCTGCAGCGCCCTCATCTCCTCCTGGAGCCTGTTCTCCGGCATCCCAAGAGCTCTCCGTGCAAGCCACTTCGCCTTCTCCATCTTGGACAGCCCTGCAGGCGTCCGGATCGGCGTGGCTCTGCACCACTTCTCCTTCTTGTCCTTCTTGGGCGCTTCCTCCCTCGTTTGTGATTGAGCCCTCGCGGCATCGCCGCCCTTTTTAGTCTCACTATTTTTCTCACTGGTTTGGGTTCCAGGGGCCGTTTTGAATGCTTCTGGATTGACTTGTACATAGATTGAACTTTAAAAAATATCTGCTGCTCATTGCCTACCTGGTTGGTTCTGAAATATATGTTCGATTCCCATTGCGAACATATATTTCAGAACCAACCAGGTAGGCAATGAGCAGCAGATATTTTTTAAAGTTCAATCTATGTACAAGTCAATCCAGAACCATTCCCACAAGTGCAGCCAGGACAATGAATGACTGCCTGCTTTCACTCTTTGCTTGTGCTGCCAATTTCCAACACTTCACTGTTAACATGCTGCAGCCAAGTCGGAGGCCATCACTGAGGAGAGTTTGAAGCTTCAGAGGGAGGGATCACAAATTTGTAGCAAGTACTTAGCGTGAAATAGGGTGTGATAGCTCCATGAATTTCTCTCAGGGAAAGACCTCGAGGAAAGGAGGAGGAGTTGAGAAGGGAAAGGGAATGAATTTCTTTCAACTTACCAACACCCGTGAATAAATTCATGGGCTTGAGCTAGTTCTACCAATAATATCCCTTCCTTGTAACTTACATCTTCTTTAACAGACACGTGAGACTCTCAATTTCGATGTCTGAGAAGATGTCAACAATACAACTCTGGGCCTTTATAGTTCCCACATACTGGTTGACTGTGTTTGGTCAGCCAAGTTCATGGCAAAGGCAGGTGTTGTTCCTCTTGGTCATCAGCCCACTATCGAAGCCGGCAAGTCAAACAGCAAACCCCGAGATCTAGAGCAGAGGATATAATAAAGACAGGTGCACCGAAGAAGAGGAGGATATGTTTGGATGAAAAGGAAAATATCGAAGTTAATACTGGAATATGTACACGGAGTGGGAAGAGTTTAAATTAGTTGTCCTGTTTTGTTTTGCAGGTAGACAATTTTCACATTCAAACTTATGTAAGCTGAAAATATTTGAGAAGACACCTTAGATGCGGAGGAGTTCCTACGAATGTGTGCATGAGATAGTAGCCAGTAGGAAGAGAACAATACACCCACCTTTTCGGCCTGACAGTGGCGAGCAAATAAAGGACAAAAATTCGGGATGTCCCAGCCTAGAGTAGCCCAGTGGAATAATCTAAAAATATTTTGGGAGACTCCTTAGATGCAGAGGAGTTCCTAGAAATGTGTGCACCGAAATCGTAGCCAGTAGGAAGAGTAGAATACACCCACCTTTCTGGCCTGACAGTGGCAAATAAATAAAGGACAAACAAAGATTCGGGATGTCCCAGCCTGGAGCGGCCCAGTGGAATAATCTAAAAATGTTTGGGGAGACTTCTTAGATGCAGAGAAGTTCCTAGAAATGTGTGCACCGAAATCGTAGCCAGTAGGAAGAGTAGAATACACCCCCACCTTTCTGGCCTGACAGCGGCGAACAAATACAGGACAAACAAAAAGTCGGGGGTCCCAGCTTGGAGCGGGGGTGAGTGCAATAATCTGAAAATATTTTAAAAGACTCCTTGGATGCAGAGGAGTCCTTAGAAATGTGTGGACTGACATCCTACGGGAATTACTTTGCATTGTGAAGTTGCACAGTGTAATTTTTGTAAGCATTGCGTTGAATTTAGAGGCGAAGCTTAGACCATACATTTGCCGCTTAGATTGTCAGACTTGTAGTAGGGATGAAAAATCATAGAGATGAATAAATAGGGTATAGCATTCATCGTCAGAACTGTAGTAGGTAGGAAGAAATCAGAATGGGATGTAATAAAGTGACTAGAATAGCTGCAACGTGCATCCATTTACAGCCCTTTGCAGAACTTAGGGCGCGGCCCGTTTTTCTTCTGTTTTTGCCTGCAGACTTCCAAGGATGACATCCTGGAACTTGCGGAATCCTGTCGGTATGATATTGTACGGGGAGAAACCTCTAGGCCCACCTGATGTGACGGAGAGCAGTCGGCCTGTGAGTCGGCTGCTAGTTCCGGCACACGAAGGATTCGGTTCGGTGGTTGGTCGGACCAACGAGGTGAGTGGCGTAGTGATAGTATTGACCAAGGGGCTAACTACGAACATCACAGGCTTATTTATACGGCTTCCTACGGCAGTACGTACGGCTAAGACCCGTAACCGTAAAGGAGGGCGCCGAGGGCCATACGGGACGGTACGGGTCTGCCGTATAGCCGTATGCCGTATGCCGTATTTACGGCTACGGTGCCGATCCCTAGCGCCGGAATGCCTGCACCCACATTGTGAAATATTAACCCTGCCGCATGTGCACATGTCTCCCTCCATTCTAGAGAATTTAAAAAGTAAATTCATGGGGTGTCAGGATAAATAAGGCTGCGCTATTGGCATAAAATGTCTTTTGGTAAGATAGGCGACATTCGCATGCATCGAGTCACGTGGAACGTGATGTAACGCGTGACAGTAACGTGGGAAAGCGCGAAATCTCGTCGTGAACTTTTCTTTTTCATTGTACCTCTTCGGGGGCCCGGGGATTTGGATGATGTTTTTTTGGGGGGGCATTTTTCCGTTAAGAGAGACATAAAGTGCCAATTCTACGTAGTCAGCAACCCACTCTGGGTGGACGAAAATTTTGGGAGTAAGCTACGAGCAAAGATACGTAAATCTATTTTCTATGAGCTCTTCTAAGGCGGAGGTCCTCATGGAATGAAGGTGGAAGTGTCCGATGGCCCCTGTACTTCTTGTTAGCCCATGCAGCATCTGCTCCATCAAGTCCGTGGAAATAGGCATCCGCGAACCTTGACGACCGTGTCGCAAAATGGCGCATAGATTGAAGGTGAACTGAATCAAGGGCCTCAAGCATATCTCTCTCGAGATCCTCCTCCTTCGTAGATGCTGGGAACATCCGGTAGATTCTCTTTGCATACCCCCAGCCTTGCTCAATGAAATTGAGCTCTGGGTGAAATTTTGGAAAGAAAATCACTTCATACCCCCGCTGCTCGCAGTGCTCCTCGAGCATAGATTTCTGGGCCTGAAAGTCTGGTTCCATATAGAGGATTTTCTTCAGGCAGTATTGCGTAGATGTTGTGTGGCGGCTCTTTTTTTTTTTTTTTTTTTTTTCAATCCTTGTTTATACTCAAGACATATGGTAGAGTTTAAACTACTCTTTTTGTTACATAATCGTGTCAATCTGTATCTCAGGCTCGAAGCGTTGACAGGATGGACTGTACACCCCCTGTCGGTGCGGCAATGCCGCTGTAAGCTGCAGGGAACTCCCGGGCTGGTGATCATTCCCACGACTCGAACTTCCCATTCCGGCTTCACGTTCCCAGCCACCACCCAACCAGTACCCCCTATCTCTCGGCCCCCCGGATCATATTTTTCGAACCCACACTGATCGAATTCCCTTTCTCGGCACAGTGTAGTGATTTCTCCGTCTCTTTTTCTTGGCCCCCAATTGGACCCCAGGCAACATCCACTGAGGGAAAGCCGGACCTAACAATGCCGCACTGCGCGGCCGTGGCGGCACAGACTTTCCTGGGTATGAACAGAATACTGCGGAGGTTGAAATGTGCGGGCCGCCGGGTGATTTCGGGCTGGAATCCGAAGATAAGATGAGGGCGAAGGAGATGATGTGGAGCAGTGGCCATCAGTGATGGATGGTAAACGTCGCCAAAGTCGGACATAACAAAGCCAAGTATGATGGAAAATCGGCAGTGAGAAGCCGGACAGTGTCTAAAGTGTGTCTTTCCAGTTGGGTGCGGGGGCGTCGGGATCTTGAACGTTTGAACAGCAGGGCTGTGTCACAACTGGAACTACGTTTGCGCTGGGTGCGGTCAGAATGCATAAAAGACTAACCATGCTGAAAAACACTCACTTTGACAGCAAAAGACCCTAGATTCTTTGCCTTTGCCTTCCCTTTGGTTCGGGGCATCGATAGAATGTAGACAGAGCCGATTACACGGCAGAAAAAGGAAGTGGCAAGCGACAAAAAAGAAATGAAACGGTGAGGTCATGTGCTCACGTGACCGTATAATTTCCTTTTTTGGAAGCGCGAAATTTTCGACCTCGAAACACATCTGTGCTCGGGACGATGTCTCTTCAGATTTTATTGCAATTTGCAATAATAATGTCCTTCGGCGAAAAAAAATAAAAAGTTTACAAGTAGACGGATGCCTGAGGTCGCTGGTTCGGACCACTCAGCCGGCATCAATTTTTGTTTCAATCACAAACAAACAACACGTCGCGTCGGTGATTTAGCCATATCATTAGCCTTCAGGGGCCCGAATGCTATCCAAAAATTATTAATGTGTCTATCTGACCCTCTAGTAGCTGTGATGAGCCAGAGACACATTATTTGGCTATGATTGAAATGTAAAAAATGATGCCGGCTGCCCGGATCGAACCGGCACCTACCGGCGCTTCGAGGTCCTGGGCCTCTGAAACTTTTTTTTTTTTTTTCGCCGAAGGACATTATTATTGCAAATTGCAATAAACACTTGGAGAAAAAAAGGTGTAAAACTTTTTTTTGAGAGTATATATTCGAATTCTGGAACCACAGACAGCATCATTGGCATGGTGAAACTGAGCATTTCTGTGGTTCTACTTCATATTTTTATCCCGACGGCGCCGACTAGTAGCGTCGGGAAGGCGGTGTCACGCTGTGACTCACGTGACTCGATGGATGCGGATGTCGCCTATCTTAGAGCTCGCCAAGAAATCTGGGTTGAAAAGAGAGTTGCAGTAACGAGGACAACAAGGGTTGCGACGACCTTAAAGATGTGGGAAACCTGAACCTTGAGTTTAAAATGACTCTACCCGAGCATAAAACTTGAGATTTAGAAGCGGAGCTAAATTCCGGAGAAAATGGCAATTCATAGGTTTTGTCAGGTTCCCGCCTCATATTGGCTTGTGAAGGGCCGCTGAAGCAAAATTTGGGATCATTGTGATTATATGATCAAACCCTTAGGGCTCTGGAAGGGGTAAATATGATTTCGGGTGGAGAAACTGAGTCGGAATTTCCGGACTCCGGGCACACCACCGAAATTGAACAAGTGTACTGGGGAAGCCAGTATTTGAGGTTGCCGTAGGAGGACGACAAAAATTGAAATAGCTTCATTGTTGGTCAAAACGAAGAAAAGGACGACGGAGACAGGGGTCTGTGGAGTTGCGTGGCAATCTGATTAGCATAACCTGCCAATCAGTAAATTTGTTTCCGCTATTGGTAATCTGCTCGGTTAGATCCGACGGGTTTATTGTTACAAAGCTGGTGTGTCGCAATTTCTTCTCCTCGTTCTTTTATTCACTCCGATTGTTTAGGCCCAAGATAAAATCGATGCATGGCGTCACAAGTTTGCCATTACCGGAATCACCGCTCTCAAGACCGTGGTTGCGACCAACAAAGAGGCCACCGCCGAGAGCATCGCGGAAGAGTGGCGTTCTACCTCAGTGGTACTGATGCCGAGTGCGTGTTCTATTACCGTGCGTATGAGCAAGATCCGGAGACCGGAGAGGGAAAATACAAGGTTCGTTACTGCCCACCATCTCTAACAGCAGCCCTAGGGAATCTTTCAAAGCTATGTCTGCTCCCGTGTTTTTGCGGTGCATTGCACTGCGACCGCCGTAGACGGCGAGCTCGGCCCCAAGAACTTCGAGCCCAACCTCCCATCCACCTACCCGGTTGGTGTCATCACCCTTGGGATCCAGGCGGTGCGGCTGATTCCTTCCTCAATGGATAACACGGGACTGGAGATTTTGACGGAAGAGGCCCAATCCCACGTCATCCTCATTTTCCATATTGTCGACGAGCTCATCGCGGCCGACAACGTCGAGCACATGCTCGACGTCGCGTTCCGGATCCGGTTGTTGATGTCATCAGATGAACAAATAAATGCATACACTTGATCAACGTGCTCAGCAACGACGACGCTGCGGAGCATAGCCCTGCGCATCGCCGGCTCTTTCTGGTTTGACCTATGATTGATATTATTATGATATATTGTGGCGAGCCTACAATAGTGGGAGTTTATATATCAGTGCTACTAGGGGTTTGTAGGCTGCTGATGTATTGTCCCCCCAGACTGTGGTGCTTCCCCAACAGCACCAAGAAGCGCTCACCGGAAATCAGCATAACCAGCAGTACTACGGCCATTCGCTTGCGCACCACCGCCCTGTCATGCATGAGCCGGTTATCACCAGGGAAGAAAACTATCCTGCCGCAGCTGCAATACTCACCCAGATCGAGAACAAGCTTGCCGCACTGCAGGCCGAGGTCGACACCACCAAACAAGCCGCCGAGGCTGCGAAGGCTGTGGCGCACTCCGTCACTCAGGCCCAGCATGCCGAGCACGCCACTGACAGGAAGCTGATGCTGAAAGCAAAGAAAAAAGCGACACAGCTGCAGGTGAGTCAAGTATGATATGTCGATACAATACAACTCACCACCTCGCACCTTTCAGGCGCTGGTCCAGAGCAAGACTCGCTGGGCCATAGGCATCGGTTCGCGCGATCTCGGAGGGAAGAAGCACAGCCTTCTTCCGCATCCGTTGAAGCCTGGCGAAGAGCCTGAGATCCTCGATGATAAGGTTACTAAACAAGCTCACCCGGATTGGCTCAAAGGGGTCGGACCCCACCAACGCTCAATTCTTAGCTGTGTATGGAGCGTGTCGAAAACGATAATGTATGTTGTCTGCGTACTCACCTACTTCGCACTCATCAAAGCCCTAGAACACCAACAGCAGTGCGCAGTATGGGGATCCCTCGTCTGTGGTAGTTTTGAGGATGGCCAAGGCGTTCTTCAACAGCTTGCGCAAGACATATGCAGCCCAGAACACCGAGGAAGGTGCTAGGAGGAATGGGAAGAAAAAGAGTCTAAACAAGCGACGATCCCGCAAGCACGAAGTAAGTGCTCTCATTTTTTTTGGCCGACATGAAGCTCACCGGCAGATAGAAAGCGGACGACCACCGAAAGGCTATCCCGAAATTCCAGGAGATTCACGGCGAGGAAAACACCGTGGGGGCGTACGATGTCGTGCAGACCGATGACATGTCTTCGGAGCACTCCGACTGCGGCAATGTCGAGCGCACCGTCTTCGAAACTCATCGTAGAAAGGTTGGTGGGGGCGAGCATGGCTGGGAAATCCGCAAGAAGCATTGGCACTCTACCTTGGGTGAGAACCTTCCATGGTCGGAGAAACGTCGACTCACGGATCATTTGTAGCTCAATCTTTACTTTGCCCACTTGAAGACCATCCGCCGCAACATGGTCACCGATGCCCAGGATCTAGGCATCAGTGGGTCTCTCGGGGGAAAGCATCGTGTCCCTCGTTTCAAAGGCTTGCGCGAAAATGAGAGCAACGAGGCACCGCTACTCGTACGGAAGAAGCCGCTGTACAAGTCCATGGTGAGCGCGACCTGGCTGGCAGAGACGGGTAAGACATACGAGGAGGTCGGCGCAGTTGAGGCCCCAGTGCACTTCACGCTCTTCAAACTGAAGCTTGACACGGAGGGCTTGAACGCGACTGAGATCAACTACTTGGCCGATGACGAGAACTAGATAGATAGATGTTTCAGTGTTTCGAATCAATTAAGTAGCGCATTTCACCGAATCTGATGCTGCATCTCCGCTTCCTGCGAATGAATCAAGTCAATGGAAATGAATGAGACGTGCGAGGAAAGGACAAGATCGGCATGGTATCGAGGCAACACAAAAAAAAGGAATTTTCATTACTGTACTATTTCGACCAAATGTTCAGGTGACGGGTGACGGAGGGTCGTGAAATGAACAATTTTGGGATAGGTGACGGTGACAAACTGAATCTGCCGCCCAAATAGGCCTCAAAAACGCCAAAATCTTTGATCCGGCAACTGCCGGACGTCCATTTATGGGAATTTGGCGTGATTGCCGAGAAATGAACACCTAGAAAAATGAACATCTTCGGTGACGGGTGACATGGTGTGATCATTTGGTCGAAATAGTACAGTATATGTAAGGAGCGTAGGGTGTAACTATCACTGAAGAGGGCTCGTCAGGGACAAGACACATTTGACGGGTGGGACACATACACGGCTATCCCAGCAAACATCGGAATTTCATCGGATTGATGGAACGTCGGAATCCGATGGTTTGATACAGACAATACCACCCCTGCCAAATGCAGATCACGTGCACATCACTCTGCCAAACAAAGCCACCGTTTTCGCTTTCCCTTTCGTCGCTCCACATCGCCCGAGTGGCTACTCGACCTCCTAACCCCCGAAATTGTTAGATAGCTCACTTCTGCTCAAATACCACTTCTTTTCTCGTCAAATAATCATCCTCAACGGACTGACTGTCCCATTATGACTGGTATCGACATATGAGCAACGCTTCATGTGAGTGCGACATGGAACAGCTCACAGTTAAAAAGTTTATTCTCTCTACAGATACAAGAAGAAGGAGACGAGTAAAGCCTCAGACAGCACGTGCACGTACACGTTCTTCTGCGCGCAGAATGAGCAGGAGGTCACGAAGGACAAATTGATTGATGATCCTAAGAAACGGCGCGCGCGCATAAAGATGGATCGGTTCCCATGTAATGGGTACCTCCGGATTACGTAGTCGACGGCGATGAGACAGTTGGACTGAGGCTTACTCATCATCGAGCCCATGCTCAATACATCAAATTTCAATGGACGAAGAAATCAAACAAGTGATTGAGGAGATGAAAAACTCAACTGCATCTGCTGTGCGTTGAAACCTTCCTTCTTTGAGATGGGACTGATAATTAGTCATTGGAATAGGTCTGGGATCGTATCCTGCGAGAGAATCCGGACACTGAGCTCACGCAGAAGCAAGTATATGCCCATTGGGCCCGCTTGAATGAATCTGTATGGAAATTGGACCCGGATCAGGTTAAATCAGCCACAATGCTTTTAGAACGATTAGACGGAGAGAAAATAGAGATAATACCCGTCCAGAAGGAGCCCGGGATCGAGGCTATCTCATTCAGCTTCATCAACATTTGCGAGACTTTGGTGATCAAATTGAAGAGGTTTGCAATGGATTCGACATGTACGTTGACCTCTTTAATTGACTGCGACACCCACTGAAACCCTACCAGGGAAAAACGAATCCGCTCGGACATGAGCTGTACGGCTTGGTTGGGGAAGCGAACGGGCAATCTTTACCTGTCAGCTCATGTTCATTGGTAACTCCGATGATTCGCCGAAACTGGCGGTAAGGAGCGCACACTCCGCCCACTTGATTCGGCATGTCGGAAGCCACTGCAAGAACATCATGTTCACAGGATCCGACAAAGAGTATGGAAATAACTGGGTTCCGAGCTGAAATCCACAAGCCCGACATCAATGTTATTCACGCAATTTCGTACATTGACCGAAGAGAGACCACCGGCGGCTTACGACCCCAGAGTTGCTCACCGCACCTTCGACTTATTGATACGACATGGGCTCCCGGTGTATCGTCGGGGTGGCTTGAAGATGGTGTGAGCGAAGAGGAGCAAAATGGAAAGACCAGCGGATGAAGAGGATGAGGTATGTTTTATTGTAGTTGAATCAAGGCTACTAACAAGTTCCAATAGGGACATGAGCCACCTCCGACGTGCTTCCGCCGGTTTTTATCCTAAAACAGGTGACTCGCGAATTCCGGTCTGGCCTAATCCGCCGGCTGTTACCAAATCAGCTCTTCCGATCTTTTGCCCAAAGGAGCACCGCAAGATCATTCTTGAAAAATTCCGTACTCACTTTCACCCAGCATCCAAATACCCATGGGAGACGAGGAGGGAACATCCTCTCCGCTGCTGAGATCCACCATGGAGCAACCCAAGATATGTACCAGTACTGCTTTGAAAAGATCTAGCACAGGCTGGGCCTATATGTGGAACCGATGGTATACCTCCAAACAATGGTGTCTCTGGGCGAGAGCAGCTTGCAAGGCTATTCCACGGCTCAAGACAACGATGGTTGTGGAGAGCCTGTGGAAACACTTGAAGCATCGCGATCTGGCTCAATTCAATCGGCTACTGCGGGCAACGACGATGCTCTGAACAACAATGAGTCAACGCCTTCAACGAATGACATGACACATGATCCGGACTCAGAGACCGAAAGTGGGCCGTGTCGTGTGAGCTTCCTCTCAAAGTTGTCAGGGTCTCATAGCTAATTGATAATCATCGCAGGTACGATTCCAGGCAGCCAGAATAACACATTTGAAGCGCTGTTTCGAGGAATTGCTAGAAGTTGCCGAAAACCCAATCGGTGTTCAGCCCAAGATGGCCGCAAGATTAGATCATTTGTTCGGGCCCATCGAAAACGCTGCAAACGAGATACGGGACCACAAGCGGCGCCGAAAGAATCCTCGCACTTGGAAGGATAGCACCCAGAATACCATTTTCTTGATTGAAAAGGGGGAGGACAGTCTGGGTTTTAGCTTGCTTGAGTAGTCATAAGCATTTTGAAGGAGACATTGTATTCAAGTAGATAATAAATTGGACACGAGCGACGAAAGAGACATGAAAAAACGGTGGCTTTGTTTGGCAGAGGGATGTGCACGTGATCTGCATTTGGCAGGGGTGGTATTGCTGGTATCCAAAATCCCTGAGCTCCTCTACTGTTTCACTCATCGTTCTGGGCTCAAATCATCGCCGCTGTCCGGTCTCTCTTCCTCTGAGCTCGATTCATCAGCCGGTACTCTGTGGGGCTACGGTTGCTTTGTCAGGCAACCGTAACGCTAAGGGGGGGTTCCGACTCGCCGCTATTGACCCAGCAGGTTTTGCGGACACGTGATGATGTGATCAATGATATCCCCAATGTAGTCCTGTCATAATATCACCACATAACACGTCTCGTCGCGTCTTCTTCACTACCTTTCTCCCACGTCGAAGAGCAAGCCGAGATGCCTAACACGGATGAGTGGCGGGTGTTAAACACGATGGGGTATCTATTCTGACTTGGCTAGATAAAGTAATTACTCCCAATAATAGGGTCGTTCACAGTAGCCCTTTTTCCGCTCCTTTTCCTTCCTTTTGGTATTCCCATCGTTTTTGCTCAGTTTTTTTTTCCTCTTTTTAGTTTAGCTATGTAAAAAGGTGTGAAAAGGGAAAAGAAACCATGCATAAGTGCAAAACCCACGGAAAACTAGAGAAAAAGGAGGTAAAAAAGGGAAGACCAAAGAGCAGAATATTATCCTTGGTTGAGCTACGGCTTTTTGTTAGTCGGGTGAAGTAAAATGAGGGGGGAGATTGAGGACTTCGGAAACTCACGCAAGCGCCAAAAAGCCGAAGTTTGCACGACACGACAGGGTCGAACAAACGACAGCCAATAAGCGCATGATACAGAGTGATAGGCAGCTTAAAACTGAGCTAAGACACAAGAGATGAAAGCCATGGCGACGGGCTGACCACAGTAGACACGGCGGCCCCCGCTGCTCGTGCTCTTGCGGCAAACGCTGCCATCTCCGCCTCGGGTATCGTCTACGACGAACTTCCTACGGGGCAATTTCCTCCTTCGGCAGGATAATCCCTGCCGCACGAAGCTTCCTAGCCGTCTCGGCCAGCACCTCCTTGCTGTGTTCCGCAAGGAAGCGGTCCGCCCTGTCCTGGGCGCGTCCTCGGTTCTTCTCGGCAATCTTGCCGACTTCCTGCTCCTTGGGCGGCATTAACCCCATCGCCCTGAGCTTCGCGGCCCAAGCCGCCTTCTCCTCATCGGCCATCTTGCCGATATCCAGCCTCGCGTCCACGGCCCTTTTCTCCGACGTTTCCCCCAGCCCATGATCCTTTGGTATTTCTCCAGGATCTTGGCCGCGTGCGTCAAGTGCCGCTTCGGCTCCCACGTCCGCTCCCCGAGCGGATAGTTCTTCCACTTGACGAGGTATTGATAACCCCGTCCCACCTTCCGATGGTCGATAATCTCCTCGACCTCGTACTCCGGTTCCCCGGCCACTATCTCTGGTGCCGGTCTCGTCTCCCGCCTATGCTCCGGCGGCTCCACGTACAGCGTCAGCTTCGACTCGTTGAAGACCGGATGTGACTTGTCCGTCTCCGGCAGCCTGAGCCGCCAAGCCGCTGCGCCGACCTTCTCCAGGACTTCGTACGGCCCGAGCCGCCGATCGTCCAGCTTCTTCGTCGGCCGACTAGTGGTGATGTCTCGTCCATCCAACCACACCTTGTCGCCGACCTTGATCTCCGGCGCATCTCTCCTATGCGCGTCGTACTGTTTTTTCATTTTTTCTGGGCTTTCTCGAGCGCCGCTGTGGCCTCGTCACGTATTTTCTTCATCTTTTTTGCAAATCATCCGCCGCCTCATTCCGCGACTCCACCGCGTTCTCGATCCCTTTCCAAGGGTGATAACCGGTGTTTACATAAAACGGGCTCATCGTTGTGGCCGAGCTAGCCTTGTCGTTGTGTGTGAACTCGGCCAAAGCGAGCCACTCCGCCCAATCCGATTGGCGATAATTTACGAACACACGGAGATACTTCTCAATCTCCTGGTTCATCCGCTCCGTCTGCCCGTCCGTGATCGGGTGGAACGCCGTGCTCGGGTTCATCTCTATGCCGAGAAGCCGGTTAAGCTCCCGCATGAACCCCGAGACATATCTCGGATCCCGATCCGAAATAATCTTCCTCGGCACACCGTGGTACCGAATCACCCGATCCCGCGTCAAGCGGGCCATCCCCTCACTCGTGAGCTCCATCGAGGTCGGCTCACAGTGGATCATCTTGGTGTATGTGTCCACCCAGACTTGTATGGCGTTGAAGCCATTAGATACCGGCAGAGGACCGATAAGATCCTCTGATATGATTTGCCACGGCCCTTCCGCGACCTTGTGCGGGTTCAGCTTTCCCTGCTGATACCGTTGCCCCGAGTCCTCTGGCATGCCTCGCACGCCTTCACATATTTAGAACCTGATTGCCGACTCGCGGCCACCAATAATTACGTTCAATCATCTCCTGGGTCCGGTTCTCTCCGGGTGGCCCAAGGGGGGGAATCGTGAGTCCAATAATCTTATCTCGAAGCTCCTCGTCCGTGGTACGTAAATTAGTCCGTTGTAATATATAATATTGTCTATTTTTTCCCATCCGGGCAACTTCTTTTCTAGCGCCACTTTGACGCTCTTATCTACTTTTTTTGTGTTTTTGATTTTTTCCAAGATCTCGACCTCCGGTCCTTCGATCACTATGTCCTGTGATCGGAAGTACTCCGGCTTGAGAAGCACGACGTTCTCGTTGTCGTTCTTTCCCATGTCGTGATCGCTCTGCGCGATAACAAGTCCGCCTTCTTGTTCAACGCGCCTGCCGGTGCGATAAGGAGAAGTCGAACTGCGACAACTCCGTAATCCATCGCGCCTGCCTCCGATTGACCTTTTGCGGCAGTTTGAAGTATTGAAGATTCTTATGGTCGGTAAAAATCTCAAACTGATGTTTGGTCCCTTTGAGCAATGCGCTCCACTCGTCTAGGGCCAACATAATCGCGAGCATCTCTTTGTCATAGATCTCGTAATTCCTCCGTCTCGTTCAGCGTGCGACTGAAACGCGACCGGCCTCCACTCCCCGTTCTGCTCCTGCGACAGTACTGCGCCCGTTGCGCCTTCCGAGGCATCAGCCTCGACTTTGAACGCCGTCGTCGGTGGGTATTGCCAACACGGCGTCCTCCGCGATCCGATCCTTAAGCTTCTGGAACGCGATCACCTGCTCCTCTCCCCAGTGGAAGCCCTCCTTCCCTGTCAGCCGTGTGAGCGGCCGCGACGTCCGCGTAACCCCGGATGAACCTTCTAAAAGTTCGTGAACCCGAGGAACGACTGGACCTGCTTCAGGTTTTTCGGCTCCGGCCACTCCATCACTCCGCGGATCTTGATGGGATCCATCCGCACCGAGTTGTGCGAGATGATCACGCCAAGGTATTCCATCTCTGCGTTCGAACTCGCACTTTGATGGCTTCAGGAATAGTTGTTATCCTGAAGAACCTTGAGCACGCGTTTTACGATCGCGCGGTGCTCCTCCAGATCCTCCGTGAAGATCAGGATGTCATCGAGGTACACGATGACCTTCCCTCCGTTGATCTCCTCACGGAGCAGCGCGTTCATCATTGTCTGGAACGTCGCTGGCGAATTGGTGAGTCCGAAGAACATCACGAGCGGCTCGAACAGCCCTCGGTTCGTTCGGAACGCAGCCTTCCACTCGTCACCCTCCTTGATCCGGACGTTGTTGTAGCCCCACCGGATGTCCAGCTTGGTGAAGACTTTGGCGCCTCGGAGTTTATTGATCAACTCCGATATCAGCGGAAGAGGATAACGATTCTTAATCGTCATCTCGTTGAGCTTCCGGTAATCCTGCACGGGTCGCAGGGCACCATCTTTCTTCTTCACGAAGAAGAACGCCGAGGCCATCGGTGATTTCGACGGCCGGATCCTCCCGCTCGCAAGATTCTCTCCAAGAACTCTTCGAGCTTCCCCTGCTCCTCCCGAGATAGCGGGTAGATCTTGCAATCCACCGCCTTGGCTCCGGGGACCAATTCAATGGCATGGTCCCACGGTCTCTTCTCGGGCAGCGCGTCAAACGACTCCTTCTCGAACACCTTTAGGTACTCGTGGTATTGAGGAAGGCACGTCGTCTGCCGTACTCTTCGGCTTCTCCTTGCCGGCATCCTCCGCCATCTGCTGCGCCTGTGTCCCTTGGCGCGCAGATCGATCTGCTCCGCGAAGTCGACCAGCAAGATCGAATCGCCTTCCTCTATCATCCTCCATCGGGACCGTTGATTCCGTTCCGGACATGTTGCACTCCGGCGGGCATCGTGAGAACACGATTTTCTGCGCCGCCAGTCCACCTCGGGGTTGTGTTGGAACAACCAATCGTACCCGATGAAGACGCGAGCCTTGCCAAGTCCTGTGACTAGGAACTTCTGGCGCTCGACGTGGGGTCCGATTGCATGATCAGCTCTACGTAATGAGTGATCCTGCCCCGCGTGTTCTCTGTCCCATCCGCATTCCGCGCGATGATCTTCCGATCGAGCTCCTTGAGCTCGAATCCCTCTGCTCGGGCGTAATCCCGATCTATGCACGTGGTAGTGCACCCGTTATCAAGAAGCGCCTTGATCGAGCGCGTCTTCCCCGTGTCCAGCGCCGTGAGAGTGATCGGCACCAACATTTCGTTGTGCTTCCGCTCCCGCTGCAGCGCCCGCATCTCCTCCTGGAGCCTGTTCTCCGGCATCCCAAGAGCTCTCCGTGCTAGCCACTTCGCCGCTCCATCTTGGACAGCCCTGCAGGCGCCCGGATCGGCGTGGCTCCTCTCCACTTCTCTGCTTCCTTGGGCGCTTCCTCCCTCGTTTGGGATTGAGCCCTCGCGGCATCGCCGCCCTTTTTTTCTCGCTATTTTTCTCACTGGTTTGGGTTCCAGGGGCCTTTTTGAATGCTTTCTTAAATTACTCCACTCCTGATCCTTCTCGTTCTTTTTCCGATTTTTAAGTTACGCTTCCGATTCTGATTCTCCAGTACACGTATTTTTCTACTATTTTCTGCACTAGCTACGAGGAAATCGTTTATACTCTTTCGTAGACTAGCATTTACATCTGTATATATATCGTCCTCGGGGTCCTGGGTAACTACAGGGTCTATTTTATATATAGCATTCAATTTGGAGTCTGGGGCGCCGCTTCGGCCTTGAGCGGGGGCCCCTTTAAAAACCCGCCTCTCGGAGAGTGGCGGCGAGGACAGCCAGGTCCTCGTGTGCATAGTCTCGGCCTTGATCGACCGGATATTAAATTTATTGGCGCGCGGCGCCGGGCAGTCCCTCTTCATGTGACCCTCCTGGCCACAGTTGTAACATTTGAAGACCGGCCGCTTCGGCCCGGTCTTGTCCACATCCATCGGGCCCTCTCCCGGCCCGATCTTCTTCATCAAGTGCGGCTGCCCGCCGGCAACCGCGCGTTCCCCTTGACAGCCGGCGCGGTTTTCTGCGCCGGGGTCCAGAACATTCGGCTCCGCTGAGCCGCTCGGAGCTTCTTGCGCTCCTGGTTCCCGTTGATCACCATCAGGCGATCTTTGAACCTTTGTACTTGTCGGGAACCTGGTTCCCGCCCGCGTACACCTGCTCGATCAGCTCCTTGGCGACTAAGTCCTCCAGGAGCTCCACCAGGAATGCGTTGTACCCGGTGGTGGCCGAGTTCGGGCTGTACCCGGCCAATTCTGCATCCAGCTCGAACTGCTGGAAACTCGACGAGCGGGCTTCCCTGCCGCGTCGCCGTCAGGCGCTGGTGCGCCACTGCGCAAGGTTTTGATCCTTGAACGCGCTCTCCAACTCGGCCATCAGTGCCGAGTGGGTGTAGGTGGCGGGAAGTCCCGCGGAAAACGTCCGCTTCTTCCAGTTCCGGACCCAGTCCGCCGCGAGGCAGTCCGAGCCGTCCTCGTTCCGGAGGAACGAGATGGTGAAGAACACCTTTTTCTTCTCGGTGTCCAATTCATCGTCGTAGGCGGCGATGTAGGTGGAGAGGGTGTCGTGGAAGTTATTCCACTTGGCTTTGTTGCCGTTGAAGAACGGCGGGGGGTTGGCGAGGATGACTTTAATTCGGCATGGCGGGCCGAAGGGGGATGACGACGGGTGTGGGAATGGGTTCGGTGGTGTAGGGGGTCGGGGTTCGAATGGGGATAGGGGTGAGGGGGGAGGCGGATGAGGGATGAGGACGAGGTGTCCGATGGGTATGAGTGTCGCGATACGTTGCGACGGGCCGGCGAGGTTGTTGGGGAAGGGGATGGTCGATCCGCACTAAGCGGGTGGTGGGTAGGAGGTGGTTTCTTGCGAACGGAACAGTCCCGGGTCTTCTACGACACCCCCGACGACTGCGAGGCGGTCCTTCCCGAAGGTCAGCCGGCACTCCTGCGACTACCGTAAGGCGTGGGACGGTCTCAACGTTTCCCGTAGCCTGGTGTCTGTCCGTTATAGTGAACCACGTACTATGTCGATCGCACGATTAACCGTTGCGGGCGGGTAGAGGTCGGAAAGGGTAAATGGGTCTTGATGAAGCGGCTGCGCACGACGCGCAGAAAGGGTAAGAGGTAGAGTGGGGAGGAAAGGGAAAGGATAGGGGCGGTAAGGTATAGGAAGGTATGAAGGGTAGACTTTTTATTATGTCACAACTAAAGCTCGGTCTCCGTCCAAGGCGCGCAGTGCGACCAAGGATTGGGGGGTGGAGGGTAAGAGGAGCGGTAGAAGAACTGAATAAAAAGTCTAAAGAATACAAGCGACTATCTACTGTATTTATACTGTTTAGAGGTCGCTATATTACTGACTACAATAACGACTTAAGGTCGTGTATACTACTGAAACAGATCATTTATTAATTATGTGTGTCCATCGTCCGTATTGTTCGTGTACAATAACCCGTCGTCGTTACGTCGACACCTTGTTGTGTCGTTGTTGTGACGTCATGGGTCCTTCACGTGTGGTCGCGGTCACGTGGATAAATAAAGAAACATCGTCGGGTACGTCGGGGATGCACGTGGTCACGTGTGGCATTGGAACGCGTCGAAGCGTGACACTTCACCACGTCCAGCAAGTCCGTGTCCCAGAACATCGTCGCTCTCAACAAGGCTGCATCTATTGCAGTCCGGTGGGCCGCACAAGACCAGGCGACCTTCGAGAAAACAAAGACCGAGCTGATGCACCATTCCCTTGGCAAACATGATCTCTCTGAATTTGTCGTCACTTCGATGGAGAGCTCATTCATCCCTCCAAAACGGTCAAATGGGTCGGTGTATGGATTGACGAAAAATTGAAAGGTGACGCGCACATCAAATCAAGGGCCGCATCGGCTGCTCGGGCGCTGAATGCATCGCTTGCCCTCACGCATGCCGTTTGGGGTTTGAAACCAGTGTTGCCAAGAGCCGATTACGGAGTCGCCTCCTTCCTCCCTCTCAGCCCAGCGGAACTTAAGCCCCTTGATCGAGTCAATAAATCGGTGGCGCGATGCATCACGGGTGGTTATCGAACGGCTTCTCTGGCTGCCCTCGAGAAGGAAGCTGCGATCCTTCCTGCTGCTCTTCGCTTGGAATCCTCGCTCCTCCACCGGATCGCTCGTTATCTCTCGCTTCCCCCTTCTCATGGGCTGGTACCACTCCTCCGCGATGGGCATGCAGAAATACTGTTTCCTGGCTCGGATCCTGTCCGGGCATTGTACATCTCCTTGCTGAGACCTCATTGAGTGATTCTTCAGAGGCAAAATGCGAAAGCGATTCGGGATTTTGGTTTCCTCAACTACTGCATCCTCCTCCGACTTTGTGATCTGAGACGTGGTGATAATTACTGTCCAGACTCCAGCGAGTGATCTTCAATCGTAGAAGGATACTTAGTGATTATACATTGTGCTCTCAAGAAGCCGATGATGCCGAACATCATTCAGCCCATCCTGCCTCCCGAACTCGAACGGGAAATCTTTATTGGGCGAGGAACGAGCAAGATACAATAAAGTGTCTGTCAAGAGAGACTAGGAAATCTTCGAGATCTCCACTCACGCCCAGCCTAAACATATCATGCTTGTAAGGCTCCAACCGTTTCCGTTTACAAACGTTTGTAAACAGTTTAACCGTTTATATTTACCGTTTAGTGTCCCCTGAAAACGGTAAACAAATGTTTGTAAACGGTTTTTAAACGGTTCTTAAAATATAAGCACCTATACAGCTACGAGACGGGATTTTTGAGGGGGTTGAAGTGTCAGGAAAGTTAGCTGGAGTGAGGAAATTCATTGGAAGGGGTTTATGAAGGTAAAACTGGCCGGGCTTCTTATTTGAGAGTTTATTGATGTGTTTGTTACAATTTGGTAGCTTCACCAGCAGGCGAGTTTCCAGCCCTCAACTTCAGAATTCACCCTGCTGCACTCTGGAACATATTTGTGGCTCTAGTATCAAAAATAAATGCAGCCCAGGCTTAGCAGGTAGTTGCTGGCTGAAGGGATTTTATCTCAAAAAAATACCATTTATAAACGTTTATAAACGTTTTAAAACTGTTTACGAGCCGTTTCCGTTTAGTTTACAGAGATCCGTAAACGAAAACTAAATGGTTGGAGCCTTACATGCTTGTCGCTCGACCTGTCAAGGAGGGGTGCGTCCTTCGTTGTTTCGAATTAGCTTGTCTAATGCATGCATTCCAGGACCGATGTGGAAGTGGCCAGAGGCCTAGGTTCGGAACAAGCCGCCTTCTCCTCACATGATTTGCACGTGCTTCGCAGGGCAATCTGAGAAGACTAAGAGAAGGGGCTTGTGCCAAGATGTAAAAAAAGGGCAATGTCCTCTGCGCGCTCGGCTGCTTTTAAAACGGCCTAAATCCCTTCGACCCCAGTCAATAATCTATACATTAGAAGCATACAAATCATCTGGCCAACTCAGAATTTCAATAGCACTCATTGGCCCGGTGCAACTTGTGTTTCTCACGAGATCAGTGGAAATACAATCGCCGCTATCTACTCCAAGTATGATTGGCTTGTAAACAATGAGGGTCATTTACCCCGGGTGTTTAAGTGTGAGGGCAAGGTATGTAGCTCGAAAGTGGATGAACTGAGATGTTTGATCTGTTTAGTCATCCACCGACGACATTTTGTTATTGATTTTCTCCATGCCCAAGATTTTTTGATAGTGTGTGTACAGACATGTGGATTTCGTACGGTGAGCCCAAAGGATAGGTCAATGTTGTCACACCTGGTGTCACATATCTGGTCAAAGCGAACAAATCATGTTTCCTGCATGAACTAGTGAGTTCTTATTGAACGGGTGATAAAATGCGGATCGAACTGAATAAAATTCGTAGCATCCTACTACTTAAATACAAACGAGTCTGCATAGCTAAGAGTCATAGATGTAGAATCTATATACGGGGACAAGTAAACACCGAGCGAGAACAGCGCGCATAAGAGTAATACTAAATAATACTGAGTCCGTTGTTATACATACATGTGGAAGAGACATGCGCGCCCAGTCGCGCTCGCGGTAGGTGAGTCCGGGTTAGTCCGACTGAGTCCAGCACGGACAGTTCGGGTTGTTACTCCAACACTCCCCCTCAAACCGAACGAAGTCCGAGCGCAGAGGCGAAATGCTTGGCCTTCGCGCTGGGAAGGGCTTTGGTGAGCGTGTCGGCGACCATGTCCGCGGTAGGACAATAAACGAGCCGAATGGAGTTGTTCTCGATGACATATCGCATGAAGTGGTACCGAATGTCAATGTGCTTCGTGCGAGCGTGGAATTGACCTATGTCGGAATAGGCGAGCGCGATGGCGGACTGGTTGTCGCTAGTGATCAGCACGGGTCGGGCCACCCGCCGCGGGTCGCGGGTACGGGTGGTGCCGGGTACGGGTACGGGCTGAGGTTGGACTACCCGCACGTACCCACACAACCCGTATGATGAACCCGTCGGACCCCTGGAGGACAGACGCCGCAGGTGCGCACCGGCATGGCATCGACGTGCGTTGACGCGGTACCGGTGCGCTGCCTCTAAATCATGTTTAAACCCTCTAGTGGCCCAGGGAAGCCCATAATGTATTGTTTTCAGTTGTAAAAAATGCGGCGGGTTCAGCACGGGTTTGATGGGTTACGGGTTACCCGTGGGCCCACCAAAAATTGACGGGTACCCGCACCCGCACCGCGGGCCGGGTACAAGGGCGGGTACGGGTGCGGGTTCGGTGCACATCACCCGCAGGATACCCGTGCCGATCACTAGTTGTCGCCGTGAAGCGTGATGGGGTGCTCGAGTGGGCGGAACAACTCAGCAATGAGTTGGCGGAGCCAAATGGCCTCCTTCGCGGCATGGGTCATCGCGACGTACTCGGCTTCCATCGTCGAGAGCGAGACAAGCTCCTGTTTCTTGGAACTCCAAGAAATTGCACCACCGTCAATAATGAATGCACCGATTCCTGAAGACTGTGATACCACATTTGTGTTAATCAAATAAACCTCCAAAACTCTGCCATAAACCAATTCAAATGTTCCCAAAATATAGTCCTACGTGTCATGGAACATCGCCATTGCAGAATTCTCGAAAGCGTACCAAAACGGGACAAGAATAATTTCCACTTCTGTGATTCAACACCATCACCCCGAAAAGGCAAATCTTGATCACACGTGAATCACGTCGGCACTTGTTGGTCAAGTCGACAATAAATCAACAACTATCTTGATCGTTTCACCCCTTGATCTCGGGTCCAGAAAATATATCAAATACCCAGGGAATTCACATGCTATCCTCCAATCACATTTGTTCAAGAAAATTGACCATGCGGTAATTTTTGTGCAATTGGATTTCCACCGCTCAGATGATCATGGACCTCAAACCAGCTGGGCGGTACATTTCCAGCAAACCAATAGCAAAACTCCCTCGGCACAAGAACCATGTGGTTTGCCAATATTGCATTTAATTGTGTGCTTCTCCCAATTCTTGGTCGCCTTATTTGTATTTGTATCATAACCATTTCGATCGGTTTCAAGTCTCTTATATCAAATTCCCTTATCTCCTTATCATTTCCACTTCCCTATAAATACAGCCCTGAATGTAAAAACATACGTCGCACTTTTATCCCCCGTATTTTGCCTGCAGAATACTACCGAGTGTTGCCAAAACTTATCGTCTCTCAGAACACTGAACTATTGTCTCGAAACCTCTCTTAACAAGGCCTCCTTGTTGCTAAACTCCCCCTCTGGTCTTCAGAAGACCTACTGCCTCAATCGTATCTAACCTACCGGAATTACTGACCTTCTTATCGTTTACAGCCTACGTCCAGGACGTCTCGATTTTGACGGAACACGAGGTTCCTCAGGATATTTCGCATATTTCTTCGCCACTCCCAAAAGACACTTGGGATTCTTCATTGTTGGAAAGTTTATCGACACTCGCGATCTTTGCAAGAGTTGATCGAATTCCTCATTCATTCGTGCATTGTGATAAACGATACATCTAATTGATACACGAAGTAAAACAATTTACGCCGTCACATCTGGAGCCCACCGCGAGGGGGTCTTCTTTCAGCTCTTGCATCTCTCGAGCTCAATATTCTAGCCATTCAAACGTTGAATGCCCTCGGATTCTGAATCTTCAGAAGATTCCACTCCCCGCTTCGTCGCTACCGTATCGTCACCACCTTCCAACCCTGTTGGATCTGCTCAATTGGGCAGCACTACTCACGTACCAAACACCTTTCCCGTATCCAATCCTCCATCTCATACTCCCGTCACCATGTCTAGGCATAAGCCACATAAGCCTTGATTTCCGTGTGAATGATCTTCCCTTTTGAGTTAACCCCGGTCCAGGATCTCCTTATAACTCCACGCGGTCATCTGCTCTCTGCTTCGACCAAGCTTCGACAGATGGCGGGAGACGCGACTGCGAAGGGGACCCATGGCGGCTCTCGCACTGGCTCTGGCCGCCCTCGCGGATCAAAAAACCTCCCAAAAACATCGAAATCCACGGCTACTGTTTCGGGTTCAATATCTACTCGTACTCCAACCGTTGCTTCGTCGGCGTTGGCATCTGCGTCGGAGCCTGCAGCGAAATCAACCAAACACCATCCCATCGACAAAATGCTGTCCGGGTTCAAGACCACCACTCGCGGGATTGCTAACTTTTGGGCTACCCATGTGCCGCAGGGAACGCATCCAATAACGAGTACGGGGCAGCGGGTGAGCTTCCTCTACACCATGGTCGTTGCAGCGTTGCGCGTTCGTGTTCGGTCGCGGCAGCATCGGGCGTGCACGTGTGAGCGCTTGGGCACGCGAGTCTCATCGTGCGCCGCAGTCCGAAGTAGGTAGTGGCGGCGTTGAGTCGAGATAGGCGGTGGTGGCGTGCTACAGTTGTGGACAAGCAAAGTCCACAAATTGCCTGTAGCCTTAACTAGACTTATTTAAGTCCCAATTCGAATTTTCCTGGGACCAGACTGGCCCAAAGAGTTCAAAAAACATGCTCCGAAGTTTTTACCACGACAAAGTAGCGGCGCCAAATTTTTGGCCAAGATCCACAAAATAGATTTGCAAATAGAGACGATTCGCGAAAAAAGTGTTTATCCTTGTTTAGCATAGCCACAGTGATGCGATCAACGAGACATCCCATCCGTGCAATGTGGCCCAATGTGGGAGATGCAAGTGTTCAAGATTGGTATCGCAGCTTCCTAGAACCGTACCGATACTGGTCGTAATGTGTGACAACATTTGAACGATATAATCATCAAACAGATCACAAAATCGTGACATTTGATCGAAGAAAGAACATTTTATTGTGCAAGAAACCACTCGATAAAATATTGGCTTTCTTACAGATTCAGATGCAGCTCAACGAGCCGCGTCGATTGCGCTATTTTTCATATTTTTTCCCACGATATTTAAGGGGCCGCCAAAATTTTGGACCCTCCTGTATACTAAATGTGCTTTTCCGGAGGAACGGCTCGATAGAATTACTTAATTTATAGCGCAATCAAGAGCCCTCGACGAGATCTATCGATTGGAACATTCATCTCGCCTAAAAAACTCGACTCTCTTTTTGGTGGACTTTGTTTGTCCACAACTGTACGAGTGAGTAATTTGAAGGGTCAATAGGTGAGGTGTGCAGATTGAGGTGTATCCACGCACCTTGAATCTGTGCAGACAATTCTGCCCTACCCACCACCCTCCGATGGCTCTGTTTCCCCACACCTGCACATCCGCCCACGCATCCACTATGGGCGTGCCGCCCCACCGCTACGCAAAGAGATGAAAAGAAAATTGCAAACGCACCTCCCACGGAACCCCAGCGACTAGGATCGCCACGCTGTACACACTTCCCGGTCTCGAGTTTGTGGTGTTGTTAGTACTTTGAGCATGCGCATGCGCATGCGAGGAGCGTGGGGACGGCGTAGGCGCCGGTCCGGCGGGGCGAGGATCTGTGTACGGGGTTTGCTGAGAGAGTGTAACAACGCGGCAGCAGCAGAAGACAAGAGAAAAACAAAACGCGAAAGGCGCTGCTGAATGCACGTGCACAAGGCGTAGGCGCGGCGAGGTGGGTCCAGCAGGGCCGGCGGGGCGAGAGTCCATCGGAGTGGTGGGTCCAACAAAGCAGAAGAAGAGAAGAGGGAGGTTAGGGCGGCAGAAAGTCTGAGGCGTGACGTGTCCGAATCCTCCGAAGTGGGCCAAATATATCTTGATTTTCATTCGCTGGGGCTTAACTCGTTTAGGCAGTCGTCCCCATTCGACATAACTTGATTTCTACGCATCACCACCCACTTGATATCTGGCGCTCTTCGTTGTTCCGGTGGGCTCCCGCACAAAATTGAGCCAGGAAGAGTAGTCTATAGTGTGTACAAGGTATGCTACAATCTCCCTCCCTTTCCTCTTTTTTTTCTCTTTCTCCTCTTGATAAAACTTGATAAAATCTCCTCGACAACAGACATAAGCCATAAGCCAGCCTATGATACAGTCGCTAAATGGGTTCCGGAACATTACCAGTTCCGGAACAATCTGAATTTTTGCACAATTCAGAGGGTTTTGTCTATGATATTTTTTCTGGGAAATCTACTATGTGCATTACATGCCCCTGCAAGATAGATAGTGAAAGGCCCTGCCCGTTGTCCCATGAAAAAAGCAATGTTTCAGATCAGGCCTGCACAATTCTTTTTTTTTGAATCTTTGTTTTATATCCTGTGTGTCTAAGACATATGGTAGATATAAATCTGGCTATTGCAGGGGCCATGCTAATCTTGTCTGTATCGTTCCAATTTTTCTTATGACGCCCCGAGGGGGTCATGACCAGGGGTGTAAGACAGGGAAATCCCCTGTCCTGCTTATTATTCAATCTGGCTATCGAGCCTCTTGCATGTCTGCTCCGGAAATCTGATATTTACGAGAGCTTATGAAATAAGAGATCGTTCTTTTACTAAAAGTTGACAGCAGATTTTGCGGAGTAAAAAACCCGTACGAGATTTTTCCAATCGTATTGAAAATAGTGGCTGTGCCTAAATACCCTTCACGTCTTTGTTCGCACAGTCAGTAATTTGTGATGTTTTCTCACCGTTTTTCTAATGGTCCTTAACATTACGTAATTAATACTGTACCGGGCAGGGGAAAATTTCCTTATCGGGCAAGATGAAGGGGGGAGGCGTGCGAGGGTTCTTTGCCGCTGTTTGGGCTGGAATGAAGAGTTCCTGGCCTTCCTGAAAGCCAACGAGGGCACTGAATAATAATCCAAGGATACAGTTCGAACCGAAATTTTGCTGGCTATCACCCCAGATAGATGGCATTAAAATCCACCTTGAAATGGCTCCAAACCGTTCAATTTACTGAAGTCGTAGGGCTCCGACCCGGCCGTTTAACGTGACGGCCCGTCGCAAAAACGGCCGCCACCATATGCGGAACGGGCCCATATCAGGAAAATGCTCCGCTACATACAATACAGAGAGCGCCGGGAATCGCAGTGTTCGCCCGAAGGGTGAAGGCCTTAACAACCGAAGGCCTTAATTTAAGGCCTTTTTCGCCGGGACTTCAAGCCCTTCTAAAGGCCTTAAGTTTTCACGTGCATTATGTGTGAGAAGTATAGGGGATAACTTGAAGGTTGAGATCGCTAGTGGCGACTCGGCTCAGACACAGACACAGAGAGGCTCGGACACAGATGGAAGTAAGACGCAAGCAAACGACCGATTGATTGATGCCGTAGCATGGGCCAATATGGGCCAGAGACGCCCGTGTGCGCGAGCGACGATGAGCGCGGACGCCAAGAAAGATCTTCTTGACGTTCGCTCCATTGGGACATAAACCCTATTCTATGGCTCCGATCGTGCCTCTCTACGCCTATGAATCTCAAACAACCCAAAAAGGAAATTTACTCTCAGCCGTATACTGTACGTATGGGTGAAACACATTTTGGAGCGTGTACATAGCCTCGCGACCGGGACTCGTAAGTGGCTATGCCGGGTTACCGGGCCGTTTTAAACTCCGACGCTATCTAGATACCTACATATGTAGAATTTAAAGTCTTGAAGTAAATATTTGGCGTTCCCAGGCTCTCGAGACTCACGGGCTTCTTCTCAGTTCTCATGCCCGGGGTTGAGCGGAAAGGATGTTAGAAGTCTTGAAATGTCTACTATTAGCGTTCCCAGGCTCCGGATCTTCTGGCCCTTGTGCAGTGTCTGGAATTTTTTTTGAGGGAAAATGTTTTCTATTCATATATAATCTGCGGTCATTATGGGTGTTTTGCTGAGTGGTCTTTACAGTATAGTGCCACTCGGTGGATCACGGCCTATCAATGGATCATTCATTTTTTGCAGCACATACAACCATCCTGGGGTCAAACCCTTTGATATTTGAAGTTATGTATGCTTTCTGCATGTCCTGAATTAATTTTGAGTGAGGAGGGTCACCGAGGCTCCCAAACAACGTGTTTTGGGGCAAATCAATCCTTGATCACACCATCAGTGACTTTCCTTTTTGTCCATTTTGCAACCATTTGGGGAGATTCTGGCCGAAGCAATTTTCTTTACGATAGATGACCATACCAGCTATGATTTACTTGTACAGATTGAGGAAATCAGACCAAAGTCTAGGCTTGGACAATTTGTGCAAGGGATGACACGTGAAAATTGCCATATTTGTCAGGCAGAGCCCTAATGCACTGTGGCTCTCAGAGTGCTTGTGTGGGCTTCATGCACAAGAGCCTCTGAATAAGTTCTTAGGCTCTGTATGGACCCCAAAATGAGTTAAACAGGAGTACAAGACCGGACAATGGCACAGAAAGTGGAGTGATCCACGGAACGGAACTGCGACATTTGCCATCAAAAAGTGCATACCCCTTCCTCGTAACATACCACTGCTAAGATCAACAAAGTTCAAGTGCAGAATAACTCAATATATGCTCTAATATGTCTACGATTAAATCCAGAATTTATTGTGTCCAAATACAAGCCCTAGGGATGAAACATCGCGAGCGGCACTATACTGTACCTCTTGTTTTTGATTTTTCGTCACATGAGACCCAATATTGGTCAATGGTTCGAATCTGGCAACCTCCTTTCTTTTACTTCTTCATAATTCTTTTTCTGTGTTGCGGTGGTTGGTGGTACATGTACAGTTTCAGCTCAGAATCTACTTGAATATAGGCTGGGCAGCCCTCTAGTATTCTGTCTGGACCCCTGGAAATTTATCTGATCCATACAGTTGCATTTGTTGTTTCTTTACTGAAACAGCCTTTGCCCTTGTCTGTCTTGTGTTGAGTGCTGCACAAAATAGGTAGCTATTGACCCTTGTCTTCATTTTTTTACACTTCTGCAATGGATACTGGCTGGTCTCAAACTGGAAGATTATTTCATTGTGAAATCCCCATAGTTCAATTTCCAAGTCTCATCACCTCTTTCAGATGAAATGGAAGCGGCCCAGAGTAGGAGGTGTGAGGGGTCGGGGTTCGAAAGGGGATAAGGGGGAGGTGGAAAGGGAGAGCGGGTGATCCGATGAGGATCCGGTGGGTGATGGCGGGGTCGAGTCGGACGAATCCGAGATGGTATGAGTGTCGCGATACGTTGCGACGGGCCGCGAGGTTGGTGGGGGGAAAGGGGAATCCGCACTAAGCGGGTGGTGGGTAGGAGGTGATCTCTTGCGAACGGAACAGTCCCGGGTCGCTACGACACCCCCGACGACCTGCGAGGCGTTCCTTCCCGAAGGTCAGGCCGGCACTCCTGCCACTACCGTAGAGGCGTGGGACGGTCTCAACGTTTCCCGTAGCCTGGTGTCTGTCCGTTATAGTGGAATCACGTTACTATGTCGGTCGCACGATTAACTGTTGCGGGCGGGGTAGAGGTCGGAAGGGTAAAATGGGTCTTGATGAAAGCGTGGAGGAAAAGGAAAGGATAGGGGCGGTGGGGAAGGTATGAAGGGTAGACTTTTTATTATGTCACAACTAAGGCTCGGGGTCTCCGTCCAAGGCGCGCAATGCGACCAAGGATTGGGGGGTGGAGGGTAAGAGGAGCAGTAGAAGAACTGAATAAAAGTCTAAGGAATACAAGCGACTACGCTACCGTATTTATACTGTTTAGGAGTCGCTATATTTACTAACTACAATAACGACTTAAGGTCGTGTATACTACTGAAACCGATCGTCTATTAAGTATGTGTGTCCGTCGTCCATATTGTTCGTGTAACAATAACCCGTCGTCGCGTTGCGCTTATTGATCGACACCTTGTTGTGTAAACCGGCGTGTTGTGGACGTCATGGGTCCTTCACGTGTGGTTCGCAGTCACGTGGAATAAATAAAGGATGAACACCTTCGGGTACGTCGGGGATGCACGTGGTCACGTGCGGCGTTGGAACGCGTCGAAAGCGTGACACCAGGAGGGCCACATGAAGAGGGACTGCCCAGCGCCACGCGCCAATAATTTAACATTCGGTCGAGCAAGGCCGAAGATTATGCTCAAGAGGACCTGGCTGTCCTCGCTGTCACTCTCCGAGAGGCGGGTTTTTAAAGGGGCCCCCGCTCAAGGCCGAAGTGGCGCCCCCTGTTCCAAAATTGAATGCTATTTATAAAATTGACCCTGTAGTTACCCAGGACCCCGAGGACGATATATATACGGATGTTAAATGCTAGTCTACGTAAGAGTATAAACGATTTCCTTGTAGCTAGTGCAGAAATAATAGAAAAATATGCGTACTGGAGAATCAGAATTGGAAACGTAACTTAAAAAAATCGGAAAAAAGAATGAGAAGGATCAGGAGTGGAGTAACTTTAAAAAAGCATTCAAAAAGGCCCCTGGAACCCAAACCAGTGAGAAAAATAGCGAGAATAAAAAAGGGCGGCGATGCGGCGAGGGCTCAATCCCAAACGAGGGAGGAAGCGCCCAAGAAGGAAGAGAAAGAAGTGGAAAGGAGCCACACCGATCCGGGCGCCTGCAGGGTTGTCCAAGATGGACTGGCACGGAGAGCTCTTGGGATGCCGGAGAACAGGCTCCAGGAGGAGATGCGGGCGCTGCAGCGGGAGCGGAAGCACAACGAGATGTTGGTGCCAATCACTCTCATGGCGCTGGATACGGGGAAGACGCGCTCGATCAAGGCGCTTCTTGATAACGGATGCACTACCACGTGCATTGATCGGGATTACGCCCGAGCAGAGGGATTCGAGCTCAAGGAGCTCGATCGGAAGATCATCGCGCGAAATGCGGATGGGACAGAGAACACACGGGGCAGGATCACTCATTACGTTGATCATGCAAATCGGACCTCACGTCGAGCGCCAGAAGTTCTTAGTCACAGGACTTGGCAAGGCTCGAACGTTCATCGGGTACGATTGGTTGTTCCAACACAACCCGAAGTGGACTGGCGATCGCAAAAATCGTCTTTTCGCGGTGGTCCGGCTGAGTGTAACATGGCCGGAACGGAGTCCCACACGGTGCCCGCGGTGGAAGAGTGGGAGGAAGGCGAGTCGATCCTTGTTGGTCGACTTCGCGGAACAGATCGATCTGCGCGCTAAGGGGACGCAGGCGCAGCAGATGGCGGAGGATGCTGGCAAGGAGAAGCCGAAGAGTACGGCAGATGACGTACCTTCTCAATACCACAAGTACCTAAAGGTGTTCGAGAAGGAGTCGTTTGACGCGCTGCCCGAGAAGAGACCATGGGACCATGCCATTGAATTGGTCCCCCGGAGCGAAGGCGGTGGATTGCAAGATCTACCCGCTATCTCGGGAGGAGCAGGGGAAGCTCGAAGAGTTCTTGGAGGAGAACCTTGCGAGTGGGAGGATCCGGCCGTCGAAATCACCAATGGCCTCGGCGTTCTTCTTTGTGAAGAAGAAAGATGGTGCCCTGCGACCCGTGCAGGATTACCGGAAGCTCAATGAGATGACGATCAAGAATCGTTATCCTCTTCCGCTAATCTCGGAGTTGATCAACAAACTCCGAGGGGCCAAGGTCTTCACCAAGCTGGACATCCGGTGGGGCTACAACAACGTCCGGATCAAGGAGGGTGATGAGTGGAAGGCTGTGTTCCGAACGAACCGAGGGCTGTTCGAGCCGCTCGTGATGTTCTTCGGACTCACCAATTCGCCAGCGACGTTTCAGACAATGATGAACGCGCTGCTCCGTGAGGAGATCAACGGGGGGAAGGTCATCGTGTACCTCGATGACATCCTGATCTTCACGGAGGATCTAGAAGAGCACCGCGCGATCGTAAAGCGCGTGCTGAAGGTTCTTCAGGACAACAGACTATTCCTGAAGCTGTCAAAGTGTGAGTTCGAACGCACAGAGATGGAATACCTTGGTGTGATCGTCTCGCACAATTCGGTGTGGATGGATCCCATCAAGATCCGCGGAGTGATGGAGTGACCGGAACCGAAAAAACCTGAAGCAGGTCCAGTCGTTCCTCGGGTTCACGAACTTTTACAGAAGGTTCATCCGGGGTTACGCGGACGTTGCGCGGCCGCTCACACAGCTGACAGGGAAGGAGGGCTTCCACTGGGGAGAGGAGCAGGCGATCGCATTCCAGAAGCTAAGGATCGGATCGCGGAGGACGCCATGTTGGCAATACCCACCGACGACGGCGAGTTCAAAGTCCGAGGCTGATGCCTCGGAAAGGCGCAACGGGCGCAGTGCTATCGCAGGAGCAGAACGGGAGAGTGGAGGCCGGTGGCGTTTCAGTCGCATGCGCTGAACGAGACTGAGAGGAATTACGAGATCTATGACAAAGAGATGCTCGCAATTATGTTGGCCCTAGACGAGTGGAGCGCATTGCTCAAAGGGACTAAACATCAGTTTGAGATTCTTACCGACCATAAGAATCTTCAATACTTCAAACTGCCGCAAAAGGGCAATCGGAGGCAGGCGCTGAAGAAACGGTACACTTGTGTGTAGCCGTGAAATCCTACTGATAAGAAAGAGCGCAGCGAGTGAACTCAACTAACACTCTAATCCAATCTAATCATTCACAACTCTCAAGTATCTCGTGTGTGTGTGTTCGGGGGGTAGGGTACGTATCACCCGCAAAGAGTTCAATGGCAATTCGGAGTCTTTGTTTTATTCTAGGGTGGGTGAGAACAAGAATGAAATGGGTGGATTTCTATTGGCTACACCGTTGAATCTATCCGAGCTTACAGCTTCTAGGAAATTCGACTCAAGGTAAGTTGTTCTGTAGAGAGAATAGAATCCAAGTCCGAGCTTACAGCTACGAGGGTACAAGGAGTCCGACTCTGATTAGGTACTACTGGCTTCAAGTCTTCACGACGAGCACTTATGCAGTCTACTGGCTTCAAGTCTTCAAGACGAGCACTTAGGTAGTCTAATATTCAGAAGTCGAAAGTCCAATTCTTCTCAATTCAATAGTCCCAAAACCACTTCTATTCTGTCTCGAGTCTACTCGGGCACCCGTAAAATGGGGGGAGAGTCTACTGCCTACATACGAGTAATCCTACAGCTTTTATACAAGTTACAGATAATAAAAGGAGATAATATCCAAATGGGATTCTGCTTTTGCTCAGTCAGCCCACAACCTGTGACAGGTCTAACTGTGCCTGTTCGGGTTTCTATACCCATTTTGGTTATATTGTCTGTTCCACACCTCGGCATGCCATAGTCCTTAATCGCATCACCGCTGTGTGTGGGAACTTGATCGGCCAAAGGAGACCAACAATTCAATTCTTCATTAATCCTGTTTTCGGGATCATGCCCGATGTCTTCACCACAATGAAACACTCGGAAAGAGCATGGCATAATTCTGGTTCTGGCCTCGGTCCGTGCGCACTCATTCAGACTCCCATATCGCTTCCCACTGCCCTTGATCACCTCGAACACACTAATGTAGTGCCCAGCAGAGGCTCTAGTCACAATTCTGGTCCTTTTAGGTACCATCCTCGAGTACTATAGCTCTTGTTATGCCGGCTTTATGGTTCCTGCGGTGTAGTACACCATTCCGGGCTGAATGTGTACCCTCAATTGTATCTCACTCGGGTAGTAAATGATTGGTTGAAAATCGCGAAAATGCGTATTTTCATGCATGCATGAATGCATGCCTTATCATCTCCCCCTTTCTGAGCTACTGACTGTCCCCAGTCACCTATATTGAGGCCTGTAAGTACAAGTCTGTGTCTCTGATGTTAATTTCGACGTGTGCAAGATCCCCACGTCGAGAAGTCTATTTTTGTAGTGCTCGCGCGTCTATCATGACACCGAAGACTCGGACTGCCTATGGCCATAGCTCCTCCGTGTTCCTACGAATTTGCTCAGAACATTCTAGCCAACTAATTCCTGTCCACATGTGAAATTTCGAACCTGAAGGTTCAGTTCAATTGCAACTCTTCGGGTAATTCACAAAAGGTTCGATATTTCTGTCACCAGTGCGGTGCATCAGCATGGTTGAAACCTTGTTCAGGGTCATCGTGATGTGCTCTACTAGGTGCACGTCTGAATCACCAAGTTTTCCAATTCAGTCAAACTGTTGGCAACCCTTGATCATTCCTTCGCTTTTCATGGGGTAAAACACTGGCGAAAGTTGCCCAAGAAAGCGAACTAAAAGAGACAAATGACATGTGAGCTGACAAATATTATTGCTCGGAGAACAAAATTTGTCAGCTTTGCCGCTTGTCTGATCTCGGAATGGTCCCAGGTTGATAGCTTGCATGCAACTCCGGCTTGTTTTTCCGTCTGTAATTCGAATACATTCCACAGCTCCGAATTGTTACATCATGTATTTCCGCAAGAATCAATATATTCATGTTCCTGGACTCCATTCTAGTCATTTGGACACCCACAATTTACCATGTGTATCAGTCGTGATACTATAGATGGTATGATTTATATCAGGGCTTGATCTGTTCGTTGTTGCGGCGTGAAATGCGCCCGAATGGAGGCTGTTAAAACAGGAGGTCAGGATTCTTCCCTTCTCTCCGTTCTCATCATGTCAGCGCCCGGCCTTTCAATGCCTGACTTTCCCGAGCTCTCTGCGATGCTTTCTGAGCGCAAGGTAAGTTTAGTTCAACTCGGCAGTTGAAGGGTTGCTCAGCATTGTATAGCCCAAGTTCCTGTGTTCGAGCTGCACTGACCGAGCTCATTCCTGCACTTTCTCTGGTTGGGCTTCCCCATGCAGCGAATGCAAAGCTGCCGGTCGCTCCAACTGTTCATTCACGAAATATTCTGAATGGGTCAAGTTTGCGCGATATGAAGATCACGCCTTGATGAATCAATTCAGTGACCTCCGAATT
>JARKIA010000576.1:0-42112 GCA_029289565.1 Mycena galericulata | reverse complement strand
GATTTGCGAGCGGAAACTTCAGCTGTAACAGGTCCGCGGCCAGCTGCAGATGGGACACAGACCTTGGGTGAGGTCTGAGCTGCGCTGCGTTGATCAGAGATGCACTGAAATGCCGTGAAACTGCGTGGACTGAGGTTTGAGTAGGAGGAGGTTTGCATCCCGGCCCGGTGCAGGATCCCGAGGCCGAGGGCGCGACAGCGCGTCAGGATTCGTGGGGAGGGCCCATGCGTGCGCTCGGTATCATAATCGAGGACATAGAATGAGAATCAGATGGGAGGGGACGTACTGAGCGAAACTCAAGAATTCCGAGTCCGACGCGCCAAGAGAAAGAAATAAAAGTGAAATAGAAAGAGCACCGAAGAGAGGATCCCGGTCCACGAGGGCGCACGTTGGATATTGATGCGAGCGTGTTTGATTCGAGTGAGGCTGTGAGTTTATGAGAAGTAAGTATGGGATACAGTGTATAGAGTACGCGCGGACTCGAACGTTACCCAAGAAATGTATGAAGACCCGTAAACCGGAAGGACTCGGAGCCCAAGATGTGTGCAGGGAGAAACCCGAAGAACCTAGACCCGAGGACGCCAAAAACGTGGATAATAGGACAGTTTTCATGGCGATGGAGAGAGAGACGAGTGTGAGTGTGGCATGTGCGCGGGGTGTATTGCATAAAATCTGAGTAGCGGACTTGAGAAGATTGACAGAAAATCGATCGGCTGAAAGCCGAGATACCGCTGGGCAACGACGCGCCCATTGTATCGAGTATAATGCCCGCCTCACACTCTTCCTCGAGCGCCTGTCCCTCGCTACACCTTCTCGCGTGGCCACGCCTCGACGTCCGCGTTAACGACACATCGGGGAGTGAGCTTGAGTACCGGGTCCTCCTTCACTTCGCCATTCGCCCATGGAGATTATGCGCTCTGCTGCCGGCGTCGGAGTAAATGTAACACTCTGTCCCCGCATACACGACGAGCGTGCAAAATCCAGTCACCCGGAGGACCGTGGGCGAGTCCGGTGCTCTTCCGGCGGTTTCAACGCATCAGCACGGAATGCAGCAGTGGTGGCGCAGATGGGAGTGCGGACGGCGGAGGGCGTGGCGGCGAGCATGGGCGGGGGTGGCAAGAGGAAGTGTCGCTGATAGCTATCGATCGGATCAGGCGGGACGACGGGCCGGCGTACGTATGCAGTTCGATGTTCGCTTTTCATATGGATCCGCAATTAGAGGAGCGTGATGGCAAGGTTCAAGCGGGAAGATATCCGTGAGTCAGACTCTGTTTTCAATACAGTTCCGTTTTTTTTTTGGGTGACAGAGACTCGGGAGACCCGAGCCGAGATCAGATCTTCTCCTTGGTTCAGGTGCGGAGACGCCGAGAAGGAAGCACATCTTACTTCATGAACGGACTTGGGGAGTCTGCGGTCGGAGTCCAAGGATTTAAACGGGGATGCATTATGAAAAAGCAACAAAATAAATTACTGGGCCAGCCTTTCGGCGGCTGGGAATCGAACACAGGTAAGTCTTGTAAAGGCGAAGGAGTGTGTTCCATGCACTACACCCGGTATTGTATGTAGGTTTCAAGCCTGGATATGTACGAGGATGTCCCCCCTCAATCGAAACAACGGGTGACATACATGGACACCGCCGTCCCGCGATATTTAACGGAGGGTACTCAGATTATGGGTATACGCTCCGCCATGCTGATCGTTCCATCTCGAGCTTTATGTAAGAACTCCACCGCATTTCCAAAAAAAAAATGCCAAGCCACCGTTTGTAAGTTCAGATGCCAGGATCGAACCCGGGTTTTTCCATGATCAAGCATATAAACCGATAACGGGGCGGAGGACGTTCCGTACACCAGACCTGATTTTATATATAGCTCTCAGCCTGAATAGGTAAAAGGATTAGTGCTGGGTTTTAATTGATGTATTTATTGATCGTATTATACAAGGGCGTATAATACATGTATAATACATTTTATACCATGAGGCTCCGGGAAGCCATGTATTTAATAGGTATAAAATACCCAAATTCTTCTACAGGAAGTGGGGATGGCACACAGAGCTTATGAGCATGGTAGAGCAATTTTCCGACCACTTCCCGGATGTGGAGAGTATTAAATTCATCGAGGCCGGAATGACTCGGAACTGAGGCCGGCGGCTAACAACGATCATCTGCGGAGTGCATTTGGGCTTCGGAAAGTCCGGGAATTTGGGACGATCGCCGGACTGATCGGCGGACCTTTTACATAAGCCAGACTGTCGGAGCTTAAACTTTTACAAGGCCCAAGCTGCAGGGAAACATATGTAAATAATGTTGGATCCCGCACCAACCACTCAACCAGTCTGGTTAAGTGGTTATGCTTTCCAACTAAAATGCAACCTCGTGACAGCGCTCACGTGATGGACTGCTGCTGCACTGGGTTCGATCCCCAGGACCGCGACCTAGATTCCGCTGGGAGACGGATCAGTGCACTCAGTACCACATTGAATTGGAAGCATTAAATCAACTCAACAGCTGGCCAGCGGGCTTTGCGTACAGCAGGGCAGCGCGAATGTTTACCCGGTTGTCCCGGGGTTGCATTTTAGTTGGAAAGCATAACCACAGTCTGGTTGAGTGGTTGGTGCGGGATCCAACAAAATGCCAACCCCTGATGTCATCACGCGACGGCCTGGCGGCGCTCCTGGGTTCGATCCCTCAGGCCGACCGAATGCGGAATGCATTTCTCGCCGCGCGGACGGACCAGGGCCCACAGGACCCGTTTGAGGAACCGACAACCACTAACAGCTGGCCAGCGGTTGAGTGGTTGGTGCGGGATCCAACAATTCCCCTTCCTCCTCACGCATCCTACGATTTTGAAACAAGGTATTTAAGTTCTCTGGACATAGATAAAGACTCATTTTAGGCCTGCGGCCCCTACTTTACGTGTTTTACACATTCTTCTCCAAGTCTCCTATCGAAACATCAGGAAAATCTGAAATTCTATGAAGACACAAGGGCCATTATATTGGTCTATGGTGGGCTATAAAGACATCCTGCCAGTCTATAGGGTCTATATTGCACTCTGGTGGTCTATAGATCTCGGGCCATTACTTTTATGTCTATGAATACGGGATGAATACGGGGATCCATCATGGGGGTCTATGGGTACGGGAATCCATTATAAGTGTCTATGATAGTAACATTGGAGCAGCACATCATCCAAGCGCTGCTCCGTCCCGAACACCTCGCGTCCCCACCTCGAGTTCGCGCGGCGTAGGTGACTCCGGGTCGTGCAGGACTGCAAGCCAAGTATCAGCACCACAATTCTTCAGGCAAGTAGGAGAGGAAACGCACTGTGGGTTATACGTCTCCGTCTTCCGCAGTGGGCCCCCAGCGTAGACAAAGTGCTTCACCCAGCTTCTTTGTGTTGACGCGGCGACCCGACGTCGAGCTCGCAAAAAAACCAAACTTGACACTTTGCGTGCTCGACGTCGCTCTCGTACTCCGTGGGCCCGTCGTTCCTGTCTGCAGGCGCGTGGGCAACCTGCACGAGCTCGACGCCGTGCAGGCATGCGAGTGAAGGAGGCAGCGCCTCACGTCTGTGCCAACCGAAGGGCCGGAGCGGTGTGTCGGCTGCGGGGCGTAGTGGATCTTGACTAGTGCGTTGAGTGGGCGAGGGGAACGGGTCGCCATCTATCGCAGCGATGTGTTGTCGCATTCAGATAGTGAGGTGGTGACTGGGTGGTGAGGACATTTGAACTTGAAGTGGTGTGTCAAGGCCGGCAGAGACGCACGTGCTTGGTCCGTGCGCGTTGACGACATGTGTTGGCAGATTGATCGCAAGTTGATCACGTCGTCTCTTTCCCTCTACCGTCACGGTCATGTCTGCCTCACTCTCGCCTCCCTCCCTTCCTCTGCCCCCTGGTGTCCTCTGCCCCCGTGCCTGTTCTGCCTCCCATCCTTCCTCTGCCTTCGCCTCCCTTGCACCAGTCTCCACCCTCGGCCGTCTGAACCTCAAGCAAGCTCAAGCTCCGCACGCCGTCCTGCATCCCTTCTCCTCCTGAACCCCCAAGCCTCTCACATCTCAAGCTCGAGCTCCCATGCATTGGCAAGCACCTGAAGCGCTGTCAAGACACCCAAACACGCCGTCAAGCCCAACCTCGCTGTCAAGCCTCTCCAGCCTCAAGTTAATCTCAAGGCCCTGTCGTCAAATCTTCAAACACTTGTTCCACCACCTCAAGCATTCGCAACTCACCCCTCAAGCACGCATTGTCCACCTTTACCCTTCCTTTATTTGTACCGCCCGTCCACGAGCATCGCCCCCCCCATTCTCGGCCATTGCGCCATCGTCGCTTGATTGCGTGTGGGATCGTATTTCTTTGCATACTTATGTACTACTACTAGTGCAATCTATTTTATTTCGCATTCATTTTGGCAACACGTCGTAAGCCATCTGAGATTTAGCTGCTACGGCTGCTATGGGTCCTTTCAGGCTGGTGGTCTTCATAGACATGGCTTAGTCTATCATAGACATGACTCAGTCTATCATAGCACATGGCTCAGTCTATGTTGGTCTATATGGCAACTCCCGCCCCTGTACCTTATTATGAAGACGGCTGTTTGCTATGGCCTCTTTCTCGTCTATATTGGTCTATATTGGTCTATATGGGAATTTCAGATTTTCCTGATGAAAACAAATCAAAACAAGGTTGGCTGGCATACATAGCTAAGTAAAGCAGCGGGTGTTGGGAACTTGCCTTCAATACTAAACCTGTATGAATCATTTATGCAGTGGTTCACCATCCACGACTGCTTTGGATAGATGCCATGCTTCAATAATGATTGAATCCGTTGAATATGGTATGCGGCCAAGTAAGCAACGGAAAATCAATGTATGTATCCAGAGAATATGTCGAGAAAACTGGCACCTTGAGTTCATATGGAGAGAGAGGCGCGGGGTGGGCGGCACATTCAAACTCCGATCGCTGGCCGGACAATGCCGCCGGACTTGATGGCGGACCTATTTGCCGGACTTTCCAAAGGCCGAATTTCCTGCATCTGCGGGCCACATGGGCCGTGTTTCCGAGTTTTTTTTCCCTCCTATCACAGTCCCGTCGACGTGAGAGCCATTGCGCTCACTTCAGAGCAGTATGGAATTTTCAAGACAGCCTCGACGCGTTCCTTGCCCGACCAGGGCAAATCTGACCAGCCGACTTCACAGCCAGCACCGCAGTCACCGAAGCAGTCAAGCTCCAAATGGACCAAGAAGGACGCCGAATGGGACCCGGCGGACTGGGCCTAAGTAGAATACATTAAATACAGCCTTAAATACACGTATAATACATTTAATACGTCGAAAATTTCGGGCCGGCGGCGCCGGTATTTTTTGTATTATACAAGCCCTCCATTCTAGACCAGCAGCGTGCTGGACCCTCTCGTATTATACAATGTATTAAACCATCCAGACCCAGCACTAAAAAGGATATTATTCTGCACTTGGATCCCCATCTAGGCTAGGTTGGCCGCTGGCTTTGTTTGAGAACAGGGAGGTATGTGAGTATGTACCATACCGCACCTTCTGCCCAATTTAACTCGCCTTCTCTGGGAGACCCAGATGGTTGGGTCTTCGATCCCTCACCCCATGTTCCGCGCTCTTCGAATCTTACCCTCCATAATCAGTACGTATAATCCCACCTTGATACCCTCCAAACGAACTTCAAATGCGCCAAGAAAGATCCAGCCAGGACTCTGTACAAGGGTTGCGACAAAAACAAGGGGTAGATCGATCACTGTAATTCGGGTGCCAGGAATCGAACCTGGGTCTCTCCTGCACTGGGGGTGCTTTGGATCAAGATGAAGAAGTGTGTTCCGTACACCACGCCCGATAATATATCTAACTATGAACCTGAATAAGTACAATTATACCACAGTATACAAAGGATGGTTGCGGCACTTCGCACTCAAGCGTTGCGAGTCATTAATGGGCAGATGATACTGATTACCTACAGTCTACAGTAAGCACATAATTTACAACCAGCTCAGTTGACAGCGAGTACACCTCCAAGCGTCAGAATTTCCACTACATCTTCCAAAAAGGTTAGAAAGCCTTTGACGAATTCGGGTGCTCGGAAGCGAACATGGGTCTCTTCTCAGTATTCAATCTATCGACCCAACACCTGGTTTTTTATGCAACTCTGAGTCTGAATAGGTACAATACAAGCACACCTCGATCCTCGTCCATGCTAGCCTCCTAATACGTGCATAACAGACCGTACGAGGTGCCATCTGATATTTTGTCTCACATTGTGGTAGCCCAAGAGGCCTCCCGCACATTGATAACCTGAATCCCATTCTCAAAGAGATGGGCGCGGTTTATCACCGTGGTTGTCGTTCTGTAACTTCTGTAATAGTCCCATTCACATACTTGGTGCAACAGTTCATTTTATTTATTCATTTGCCAAGGTACAGACTCAAATCAACTCTACACACATTTCTCCTGATATAACTTAGATTCAAACTTCGAATATAGAGTAGACTTTAATCCCCACAATGTATGATCTTCACATTTGGGCATAGAATTTTTTTCAACACAGCTTCCTATCTTCGCTCGCTCCGTCTTGGCGCCGGCAGTATGGATTGGCAAGCTTTCCTGATGGGGGATACCGACCAGAGGGGTTTCTCGGAAAACCCGGGTTCCCGATAACACTCGAATTATCTGAGGGGTTTCTCTGTGAAACTGGGTTTCTCATTAGATTTATCCATGAATATGACATGGATTAGGCCTCTTCGAGGCGGAGGCTGAACATTGAATGAATGAATTATTCAGAGTAGAATTGGATCAGATAAATGCCAAAGGCACTTAGATAGAGATATCACTGCGTTCCGGCCTCTCCTAGACTCAGACTCAGGTTAGGTACCTAGGCATATAGCTCTGGCTAGGTGACTAGACTTAGTCTGATTAGCTCTGAGTAGGTCTTTGGAGGTCTGTTGAGGTTAGTTTAGGTCAGTGTAGCTCTTTCTAGTGATCTATACAGAGGTGCCCCCAGCTGAATGTCTGGCCTTTTGTCAAATTTGGACCATATTTTGACAATCTTTTTTGAACACTGGGTATGAATAGGCCGTCTAAAATTTAATAGACAAAAGTTCAAAATGGCTACACTGACCTATACAGATCAGCGCTGAGCTACACGGAGTCAGTCTATGTAATCTGTCAGCAGGCTACACAGGGCTAGAGTCAGCTACACTCAGCTGTCCAAAATGTGAGTGTAGTGATCTAAACAGGGTCTGTGTAGTGATCTAGGCCGATCTAGTCTGGCCTAGCCATAACTACAATCCGCTGGCCAGACCTGAGTCTAGGGGTTAGCGGAACGCAGTGTATGGTATCATTGGTATGTATGATGCAAAATATTTATAAAATGTGGGGGGATTCAATATTTTTATACCCCTAAAACCTCAAATATCCTCCCTTTTAAATAGACAGGGCATTCAGAGCTCATGTCAAGAAATGCTCTGCCACTGTGACTGACCCAAGGGCAGCAACACATTTTATGGCTTGCACAGACCCCATGGCTATGTACACCAATGATGAAAAATACTCATAATACCACCATCTGTGAGGAATTGTTTGTGTTCGCAGATCGGAAGTCCTGAGTTTATGCCTGTTTCAACTTGCCATCAGTGTAGTGACTTGACGACCCAGGACACTCGTTTGTGGGACAGAGACTCTTAAAGGACTCAGAAACAGTGCTCGCCAAAAGGGCTAAGGCCTTAAATTTTTAAGCCCTTAAAGAGGCCTTAATTAAAGCTTTGAAGATTTTTTGGCCAGGCCTTAAGCCCTTGAACAGGGCTTAAATTATGGCTTGTCTTCCGGGTATATAGTCAAGTTCAACTCATCGGCCACCTTCTCAGTTATGGGACTCAGAGAGTGTGCTCTTCCAAGTTTGTAACAAGTGGATGAGGCGAGAAAACAGCCCGACTGAGATTGGCAGAGGGCCATATGGCAACATGCCTCAAAATGGACCAATTAGCTTGCTAAATCGGTCTACAGATCGAGTTCAAAAGAGCCCGAGACGCAGGGAACCGCCAGCTGTTTTGAACTGTGCCGAAATGCGCGAGAAGATAATCTCGAGGGCTTGAAATGCCCTTACAGTTAAGGCCTCAAGAGCCCCGAGAACCCGATTTAAGAGCTTAAGGACCAACACTGCTCAGAAATAGCTGGGATATCATTATAGGGTCTACGAAGTGCTCCCTAAATTTTCTCGGGACTCGGTTTATTTATTTATGGTTTCGTAGCAGACAGCGACGCATGCACTCCTGCAGTTTCAACTTAAAAGGGAAATATCTGGCTTCGAGGCAGATAATTCATAGTACATATTAGCTACATTTCGGGTGCTTTATTTTGAGAAAATGCGCAGAACTGAGGTCAAATCGAGTTGAACCAGTCCCAATTGATGCTTCACGTGATCGTCGAGGCGGAACAATCGGGATTTAAATTAATTTCGGATTACCCACCGGCTTGATTACGGCAGAGTGACTTTCGACCGACGGATTGCGAGTCCGAACGGATACGGACAAGAACATAAAGCAGATAAGACTAACCATCAAAATCAGCCGGAACCTCTTTGCTAGAGGAAATCATATTGTAGACAGGTAGAGTTTTCGACTAACAGGGAGGTTCAAAAACCTGTTCCGACACTTTCAATTTCGATTCTGTTTTCTCTGCTTTCTTACAAGCTGTTTTTGTACAATGACTAATTTGTCATGAGTCAAAAAGTGACCCCAATCGTTATGCTCCCACATGCAAGTAGCTAAACCTAAAGGTTCAGCCAATGATCCAGCCGTGATCTGCGTCAATTGAATATCTCAATCGCTGCCATGATGCTCAGTTGACACAATGAGAACTCTTCCGCGGTTGCTACCCCACTCCCCCCCAATTCCAGATTCCGTTGCAAAGACCATATCTGCATTGCAATTCTGACACTCTTTGGATGCACACAAGTTGAAGTGGGGCTGCATGTCCAAAAACCGGGATACTCTGTTGGACCTCCCTGTGGAAAGACAGACATAAAAAGAAAGCGATCGTGAGGTTTCATGCGGGAGAGAATAGCACTAGCCACTCAAAACGGCTTTATATTCATTAGATTCGAAGAATTTGTGAAAAAAAAGAAAAATTCAAAAAAATCCCTCCTCAGCCCCTATTCTCTGTTACATGATAGATGCGGTCAAATAAGATTCGAGGTCTCAAAAACTGCATCTCGTAGATTAAAAGTACGATTACATAAGTACTCATAAAAATTATACGAAAAAATTATACCATATATGATCTATCTGAATTTACATTATTCTCTCCCCTCCATGTGGCTTAAGAATGGTTGTTGAGGTCGGTAACATCAGTACCTGGATATGAAGTGTTTATAAAGATTATTGTGACAAGGGTGCTTGAAAGTGCACTGACCACACGCTGATTCGTGGACCTGGATTGCAACTGCCGCATTCGCAGGGGTCAGTTGTGTTACAGTAGTACCAGTGAACCACTAAAGAAACTCGGAACCATTAGTCTCGGGTCTTGGGACAATAGTAGAGGATGTACAATGAAATGACCGTTGACTTGATCACCATAGTTGACTTGGACATTCCCTGTCTGGGAGTGAAAGGTAACGCCAATAGTCATGATAGCCTGTCGACCGGCAGGCACATCAAACATCTGGGATTGTGAAATGGTCTGGCTGTTGTCTGTAGTCGTTGAAACACCCCCTCCCAGTGAGATTCCTTCAATATCGACGCCAATGTCAGCATTGACTGTGGTACTTGTGTCGACAGTTGTAGATCCCCCGAGCATGACAGTGAGAGGGTCAGTTCCTCCGTCACAGCTTCGGAAACTCTGATTAAAACAATAATCCTCACATTAGATCCAAGACGTACTTCAAAAACGGGTTTCCGACGTTGAAAAAGTTCTGCACATCAGGGTTGTTAACAATGTTGATCTACAATAATGAAAATTTAAGTATTTCTCATCGTCCAACTGACGTACACTCACCAGAGTACATTTGTCCGCGCGCTCGACGTTGGGAGTGCCTGTATGGTTTAAGTTGGAATAAGTAGTCCATTCAAAGATTCAGTTACATACCTGCAGCTCCGGGGCATGAATTGAGGAGATCTGTGTCTCCCAAAGTCGGGTCTGTTTTATCACCTCTCATAGTAACATTGCTGGGTAAAGCTGTTGGATTTTGAGCCTAGGGACGAAGCGGATGCTCAGTGACCCTCTGCAAACGCGCAGGGGTCTCGGTAAAATTGAACTACTACTTATATAACAACACGATTGTATAGAACACGAAAGGGGATACGTCGGCGGGATAAAAGAAACAGCGGGCGCGGGATGGATGAGTCGGAGTGACGGAAGGATGTATAGAAGCTGTGGAAATACCGAGGTAACAGCTTGCCTTGGCGGCGCACAGCTGTTCGGCGCATCGTCGGGGCAGTGCCGGTGTTTCGGTTGTTATTTCAACAAAAGCGATCACCGTGCTGCAAAGAGAAAGGGCAATGACACAGAGAGGAAAAATGGAGTACATGGTGAAGTTCGAAGAAAAATAAGACGAGCTAGCGCTGATAGGAAGAAAGAAGACTGAAGGTGAAAAGGTGTGATGAAGAAAAGACAAAAAAACTCAACTCCCTTATATACAGTTCACTCAATATAGATCTCACCCAACTTGAACAACGAGAGGTTTATTGAAGACCGTGAAACACCGAACGAAACCTGAGGAGGCAGTAAAATCTACATTTGTATCTTGATATCCACCCTCACTATGGTAATCTGCCAGAATCGAGGTCTATTAAGAGAGGTGAAACACACCCTTGAGGGCAGTTGGATCTGATACATGCAACAGGTTTCACGGGTCAGAGATGCCACCATGACATGACAGTCATCGCAGATGCTGCCCGGGCATTTGTGGTGTAACACAGACCTCTTCGGGGGATTACGATTTACCGTCAGCAATATAAACAAATTCACCCGTGAACTACCTCCTTTCTGATGGACGGTCACGAAGGCGGGTTGTGCTTTGAGAAAATAAACTTGGGATCTGTGTCTGATGTTTGCCAATCCATACAAAAATAAAAGACAATAAACCACCTTTGAGCTGTCCGATGATGATATAGCCACGATCGCAGTAATTCTTGATTAACCCTCCTTGCGGTAATAGATGGACCTCGGCCAATGTGGACACAGGTAGACGAATGTGGCTGATAGACCAACACAGACATAGTGGGGGTTTCAAAGACTGCCGGCAGAAGTGGATAAGGTTGTACAGCATAGGCTGTGGTAGACCGAGGTAGCCAAAGGCTGTCTACGATTGATAGCCGGCGGTAGACTGGTTGAAGGCAAGGATAGACCGAAGGCGGCTAACCTGTGTCTATACACGTCGTTGTACACATAATGTACATCTGTAATTGGAGGGTACACCAAGGTAATGCAAGGTGTGTCTACTTGGGGGGAGGGGACACAGTGTTTCCCATGCAATTCCTGATTCTTTTTCTTTTCTTATTTTGTAATTGTATTTTTGCAGACAAAGTATGTCGACTAGCCAGGGTGGATTGACCGTGGTATTAGGTACGGGCTTGTGACGGGTGCGCATACTCGTTCTCTTAACGAAATAGACGGCTTTTGTTTGGTTTATGATGCATCCCCATTGAGTTATCCCCTTCGTCTACTCTCTCTTCTCGTGCTTATTCTCCAAGGTCAATGATCTGCAAGACACTGCCAAGACACAGCCTACATCCCGAAATAATGAAGATATTAACTCAAGAAATTCAAACTGTGGCCGTGATTTCGGGGACTTCCGTGAACAGCCTCCATGCACAAATCAACAGCCTTGCTACTAGTGATGTGCCGGGCCGGGATTGAAGCCCAGGCCCAGGCTTGGGTCGGGCTTTCAAGCCCGACCCAGGCCCGACCCGCACCGGGCTCAGGTAGGGCTCAGGGTCGGGCCTCAGATTTTGCCCGACCCGCGACCCGGGCTCAGGCCCGTGCTTCGGCCAAAAAATTTTGGCCGGCTTCAGCTGAGCATGCATTCTCGGCATTATTGTCTCCAAGCGATTGGGGTGACATTGGATTTGTAGGGAGTATACAAGAAGTGAAAACGAAAACCAAACCGCCGGGTGATGGCCGCTGATGGCACCGACGACTAAGAATATAACGTAAGTCCTTCTTCAACAACATTTGTTATATCCCTAGGACTAAAACTAACCATACCTAACATCCAAACCGACCTTTCTGACCAAACTTAACCCCAAACTTACAGCTCTTTGCGGAACTTAGGGCACAGACAATTGTTTTCTGTTTTTGATTGTTTTGACGATAACACTCATAGTGCCCAGTCCTGGTCCGTTTACCTTCGGAGTAGGCTCAATCGATTTGCATTCGCGATACGCAGTTCTCTGTGTCCTCACATTTTTTACTTGGTGTGGGGGTCTCAGGTAAGCATATTTTGGGACATTTTCAGGCAGGACAGCTGGGGCATCAGTAGTTCACCCCCGATTGCACTAAACTTTTTATATGATGTACTTCTATGCATAATATAGTTCCTGAAATACCGCGGTAGTGAATATGATCCCAGGTTCCTTTTTTTTTTTTTTTTGGAGCGTTTGGGATAATGAGTCTTAGTCTGCAGAAGCATTCCAAGGTCATCCGCTTGGGTTGCTGGTTGTTAGCCAGTCATTGCCGGGGAAAATGTCCAGGAGGAAATGCCGTTACGCACAATTTTTACCAGTGTGGGACTCTGACCCGAAAAAATTATCCTATCCCAGTTTTGTCAGTCTTGGGTCGTATACCCACTAAAACCCCCTCTGTGTAAAGCCAGTCATCCGGCAGTGCGTCTTCCTCGAGCAAGAGACCACTCCATGTATCTAGCACCCGTTGTTTTTTGAATGCAAGTGTCCCGAACCGAATTTTGTCGGTCAGTAAACGGTCTCGACACAGAGCAGTGTTGATAGCTTTCAACCACTGGTTGTGAACAATGTTCTCATTAATAGTTGAGCCTGGATTTTTCACCACTCTATTAACACGAAGTTTCCATATGACATGCCAGGCAACCGAGACAAGTACAGCGAACAGTCTCCCTTTTTCCGGGAGCACAATCCCTGTTGCGGATTTAAATTTTGTAAGGTTGCAGCCTAACAGTAGGCCCCAGCTGAGAGAAGGCCAATTGTCATATTTTTTCAGCCATAATTCGCGTGTGAGGTCCCAAACAATTTTTTGGCCATGTGCATCGCATTCCAGAGCGATGTGTTCTAATGTTTCCGGCACTTGGCAAGTATGGCATTGTCCATTCATTTGCAGGGCTTCAATATGCAACCAGAAGTGGCCCACTCTGAATGTATTGTGTATACACTTCCAGAAGAACTCTCGTGAGAGTCGTTGAAGCGTGGTGGATCGGATTGAACTCCAGATCATTGAATCAGTTGGCGTGTAACCTGAAATCTGTTCAATTGTGCATCTAATGCGGTCTAGGTTTATAAAGGTTGACTGTCGGTGTGGAGTCGGACGTAATGTCAGTATGGCTTTGGTAAACAATCGTTGTGAGCCACTGGCAAGGGGGATACCTGGACATTCAAACATCAGGTCAACTTGTGTGTCAAGTTCGACCGCGATGGGGTTTACATCTGCTAGTGATCTGGCTTGGTTGGCAGAGACCATTTTAAATTGGATTCGAGCGACCCTCTCGTTGAGACTTGCAAAAACGGCGCGGAAGAGGATGAAGTTGGGGTCTAAAATGATATTTTCAAATTGGGTTCGATTTTTCACAAGTGCTCTCGAGAGCAAATCTGATGAGGAGCAGATGAGAAGTGGTACATTTGTTGGGGTGTTCTGCAAGATGTGGAGCACTCCACCCAGCAAAGCTGTTGCGAATGTCAAAGGTATCGTCGGTTTATCAAAGGTCAGTGACAATACTTCCTGTTCTTCTCCGACATCTGAGGTTGATTTTATCATTAGTGTAATTTCAGGAGTAAATTCACCCGCACGCTTGACTTTCGCATGTAAGAAGACTGTCATTAGAGCAGGATTCAATCCAGGAATTTTGTAGCGCCTAGTTGACAGCTGGTTCAGTGATTCCTCGGATGCAAAAATCCTGAAACCTCTGTCTATATCCAGAAGTCGGAAATCTGGGTCAAATGTTACAACTTGGTCTGTTCCAGGTGCTTGATTCGCCTCTCGTTCCAAATCTGTGAGGGCTAACTCTTCACAAAAATCAAGATCTGGTGCATTAGGGTTCCACTTTGGGTGGATACAGTCTATGAGAATTTTTGCTGTTTCAACACACTCGCCAGGATGCTGACAGTTAAATTCTGTTCTATCCCGATAGCATAACAGGCAGCCACAATTTTTTCGGCCAATGCCTGACGGATTAACTTGGTGAGGTTTTCTTGCAATCACCGTTATTCGTGTTGCAATGATAAATGCATCATTCACACTGCGGACTGCATGATTTAATCTGAGGCATGTAGCAGCCTTCCGAAGGCAGGCACGCTTATATTGATCCTTGTCTATGGAAGGATGCTTCCAAATTGGCATTCCTAGTTTTATGTCTTTACCAATCGCTAACGCCGTGAACCTGACATTGTATTTTCGTGCAGTCAAGATCATGCGCTTAACTTCCTCCGGAAGTGGGGTTCGGTGTGAGATTGGAATGTGGATATCTTGTAAAAATACATTCAAGACCTGGCCGGGTCTGACATTAAGGTAACTGTTCTCAAGGAACTTCCTCAGTATATAATCAAGGAAGTAGCACCAGCGTGCTCGTTCTGGACCCTGCACTAAGTACGACTTCAAGTTCCAGAGGTCTATGGCTTCATTTCGCGCTGGAATATCCAGAATCTGTTTACCACCATCATTAACATCGCGAATCATTGTATCGTGGGCTACTCTTGCTCTTTTACCATCCCAAAGAAAGACATGTTCCATCCGGACAAGAGTTTCCTCAATTTCCTTGGGCATCCCCTGCACTCGGGTTAAGTATTGTGTTCGGCCGCCAATAACCATGTTTATGATGTGACGTTTGCCTTCTAGGCCTGGAGTTGTGGCTTTCCACCTTTCAAGGTCACTTGTGATTTTTTCCATCACCGATGGCCAAGGAGTGATATACGTGACATGATTTCCAATCCATGCACCCAACATACGACATGTCTGGCCGTCAGGTATAATATTAATGCTGGGATCAATGATACCGATTCGCATGGTCTTATTTAAGCGTCTCTCAAGTAGGGTCCTTCTTCTATATGCAGCTCGGCCAAACGGTAAAAGTACGGTTTTGTGTTCATTAAATTTTGCAGTTGATGCCATGCACCATAGGTTGAGAATTTCCGATATTCAACAGCAGGCTGACTGAGAGGGCAAATCAGCCCAATATTTCCTGATCCCTAGATTGAAACTAGACATTACATCCAGGGCACCTGGGAAAGAAATAGTGATACCCCAGCTGTCCTGCTTGGAAATGTGTCAAAATGTGTCAAAATTTGATCCCAGATCAAATTCAAAAATCTGAGGACACAGAAAACTGCGCATCGGGATCCTGAGAAGATTGAGCATACTCACAAGTCAAATGGAAAGGAATTGAGCCCGTAATCGCTGTTCTGCCCAAAATAACTGAAAACAGAAAAAAACACTCGCGCCCTAAGTTCCGCAAAGAGCTGTAACTCAAACGCGGCAAAGCTGATACAGAGCTCCCAGTTTGCCGCGGTCCGGCACCCCATCAATTCCTGGACTGGCACAAGGTTCATTGCCTTATATAGGCAGGCCTGGGCCTGAGCCCAAGCCTGACCCGACCTGAACAACACTACTTGCTACACAGTTTCGCACCACGTCGTAACACCGCAGCTGTTGAGCTGCAGCCACGTTGGCCTCACTCATATATATCAGGTGATGTGAATTCATCATCCTTTCCACGTCGCTCCTCACTATTGATAATTTGACCTCCGCACTACTGTGGCTGCGGATCTTCAAATGGATTATTGCCGCATTCTGATTTCAAGCTTCAAAATCGGGCAAAGATATTTTGCCGCTGCATTGCCGTTGCCGCATGCAGCGGCAATCCCTGCGGCAGTCTGCGGCAGTCAAGTTTGCGGCACTGTTCAACTGGTATCAACTATGGGAGTTAAGCCCCGAAACTGCGTAGGGATACAGTATTTGAGTAATACATTGTCTACCATTGAGAGATGTGGAGGTAACTTTGGTTTTGAGGGCGCTGGAGACGAGTTAAGTATTGCTCCAGCGGCAGTCTGCGGCAGTCCTGCGGCAGACAAACAGCTGCAAATATTGTGCAGCGGCAGTCTACGGCAATTACAGCGGCACTTTGGCACTTTTCTGCGGCAGTCTTGCGTCTTATAGCGGCAATCCTGCGGTAGTCAGCGGCAGTATAAGTTGTGACACAGCGGCAGTGTGACCTATCCGCGGCAATGTTCAACGGCACCACTACGGCACTCTTGCGTCGATCCTGCGGCACTCGTCTAAGTTCTTCGTCCCTGCCGCTGTCGACGCCACACGTCACTCGGACACATCATATTTTAGTTCTCAAAATTTTGACTCTGTAGAAATGTTATGCTCCCCGTGTATCGAACATATCTTCGTGTTTCGTTTCCACCAACACCGTCGACACCATCGTTCAAAAATGGATCTTTAGGAAATAACAGTAGGTATATGTTCCCTCAAAGGATCCACCATCTATGTGCACTTCCCATTCAAATTTCCTCTCTCTCTCTCTCGAATCTACTGCACTTATCTGAGTTCTTGCCAGCGCATATCATAGTATAAATAATGTGGCACTATTGCTGCAGGCGGCGGGTCGCGGGACACTGGTGGGCCGTGGCACACCACTTTCCTGCTGCACTTCTCCGAACATACTGGGTCAGCAGTCGTGCATGGTGAACTGCCTCGTGGCCTTCATCTGGTGTGTACGATCAATTCTTTACTTTGACGCCGCAACATCGTTCAACTTGATTTTTTTTTCAATCTCTGTTACCATCAACGTCGAAGCACTACAACTCTTGCTTCGATCTACGTTGGAGTTCTGTTTGATGATATATGCGTCCTACAGAGTTCTCCCTTGTCTATATGGTGCTTCTTAGGTGCAGCGGCACTGTTCTGCGGCAATTGCACAGCCACCCTGCGGCACTTCTGCGGCACTCCACGGCAATTTTTTTTATGGGATAATTAAGCACGCTAGATATCATCTTTGAGAAAAATCGTTCCTCCCGTTTTGGTAGATGCATAGAGCTGCCCACTATGTGTCAAACTCGTTAATTCGGGTTTTCAATTGAGTTAATCAAAAAATAGTGCACCGTTGGAAAACAGTCGCGAGCGGTGCATCAGCCACATACTCATCGCGACTGAGCCAATTTACCTCCACAGAGCTTGGAATCAATTAACCAAAAGTACACCGAGCCATGAGTTCTTGTAAATAGAGCAAAGAGGCCGTTTAAATACAAATTTATCGCGCGGTGACTTGGTCATTAAATTTGATTCACACAAGTGTTCACTTCCACGACTCTGATTAGTGTTTCGGACCTAAGCTCTTTATAGAGACTCTTATGTCCTGAAAGCATTCCGAAGAAATGTGGTAAGCTTATGATGCTTCTTCATCTTGTGCGGCACTCGTGGGTGGCAACACAGCCGCCCTGCGGCAGTCTGCGGCAATGTTAGTACGGTCCGATTAAGAGCTCAAATTTTACCCCAGACCTTCCCTGGAGTTCAATTAAATATTCCAAGCTGTAATTGAACTCCTTGGGAGTCTACAGTGCTTCTGAGGTGCATGCGGCACTAGGTTCTGCGGCAACACAGCCACCCTGCGGCAGTCTGCGGCAGTTTTTTTACGGTAGGATCAAGCATACCCGCAGATCATCTTTGAGGGGGAGGGAGATCAGGATTGTTTCAAACACAAGGCATGCCCTTGTGTGTGTCAAACTGATCCATCCTGCCTTCCAACCAAATTAACTAAAAAATAATCCTGTCAGGAAATACTCGAGAGCGCGGCACAGATAACAGAATCAGACAGTCTGGCCCAAATTTTGTGTATTTAGCATATAACTCCCCACTGGCCTCATTGGGTCCAACATTCCCGGCCAATGCGGAGGTGAGGGCAACTTCTAAACTGTGTTTAATTTCAGATCGGAGGCGGTAATTAAGATTGCCTGTGAATATTTCGCATCCTTGATGTCATCAGAACGGCATCAGTTGGATGTGTATGCTATGAAACCGTAAAATGACACCCGGGGCTCCTAGCACATTCCAAGTAACTATTAGTGTGTTCGGCCTTACGGTGAAGGTGATCCAAGTAACTCTTCGCAGCCATGGTGGATGTATCGGTTTGAGGGACGGGCCACGGCAACCCATTTTATGAGCAAATGAATGAGTTCTGAGTTCTGACTCCTTTTATACCCTCTCCGGAGTGCCGCCTGGAAAATTACCGCAGAATCACGGAATGAAAACCAATTGTGGCTAATGCGGAAGGATTGGACAGTAAGTCTTCAACAGCGGCGCGCCCCACTTTGTTCTCGAGGACGCAGCTTATCCTTCTCGTGCTAATCGGTAGTCATGCTGTACATCAATTTGTATGGTCGCCGAGGTCGGAAACGCGGTGTTGACATACTACTCGGTGAATATTCAACATCATGCGGCAACTTCCGTGGCGATCGACACTTAAGAGTATCTCGATATATTGAGCTAGGCCAGTGCCCGGGACACCTACGATGTTAAATTATCCCAGCGAATATTGCTGCAGGCACAACAGCAAGATTGCCGCAGTGCACGCGGCAATAATTGCGTGACACTGCGGCAGTGTGACTTGCTGCGGCAGTATTGCCGCTGGCTGCGGCAATCTAAATTTGGGCTGCGGCAGTCTGCGGCACACAGCGGCACTTTCACCGTGCCCTTCAAAATCTATCAAGCATCACGACATCCCAACCCTGCCTGGTCCCGACTGATTGGTTCAAGAGTGTTGAAAATCAACCACTAGGGCCGCGCGCCGAACCCGTCGCGCCGGTTCTACGGGTCCCGTACGACGGGTAGCCGACCCGTTCCGTGGGCCTCTGAGATTTGCTTTCAACGGGACGGCGCCGGCACGGCATTATGGGATGACGGCCGTCGGAACAACGGCCGTCGACGGTCAGACGGTATGCCGAAGCAGCATTATTTCCGCCGATTTTCTACCGCAGCTTTAATGGAGGGATCGACAGAAGCACTGAGACCGGTGATCATAACGGTAATCTACTCTTATATCTTCTCGGTCTTACGCACTTCGAATTTGCTTGCATCCCGATGCCCTGCTACCAATGTGGTGTAGCTCGCTCCCAGCTGTAGCCTGTTTATACGACGCCCTTACTTTGAGTGTAATGGAATCTTACTCGTAGGGTGCAAGTTGTACCCTCTTGGCGACTCGGAGATGGGCTATCTCGCATCAATATCCACACCACCCACCTCATGATTTTTTTCAGCTGCACCAGATCTACTCCACCCCACTGTCCATTTGTCTTGCCTTTCCCGTGCCGGCGCGCACTTTCTCATGATTTCTGCTGATTCTTTCTGCGGCTCTGAATCCGAGGGTCAGCAATAAAAGCGCGCGAATTCCTGTTTTTTTACCATCTCTTCCGACGATGTCTGACCAATGCGCCCTAAACGCCGACGGCAGCCTTCGCGATGCGTCGGAGATCGACTTCTACGAGTCCGAGTCCGATACCAAAACTTTGCCTGCGAGTTCTGCTGGTGAGTTCACAGAATTGTTCGTGTCGAGACACCCGCGCTGATCTCAATGGCAGAACTTCGTCGAGGAACCTGGAAGCGAGACACTGACAGGCTTGCCGAGTCTCTTGCGGCTCAGAAGGCGGACGACGATGGTAATCCATTCGTTGAGGTGCCCAAGCGCCGGGCTCGGGCCAGCACCGCTCGAGTCAAAGCAGTCCCGGAATCTGTCAGTGATCAGGAGGACGACGATTACGACCTCCCGGACCTCGTCGATGCTTCCGACTCCGAGGACAGTGACGGCGAGATGGAGATCGATAATGACGAGGTCACATTGAATTTTTTTTCGCTGGGATTGGGCTAATTTCTGTGCGTGCAGATCGCGTCGTTCCTCCTATCTAAGACTGTCCCCGGCCGCTCGAAATCTGCGAATTCCAAGCCTCAAACTCGTGGCAAGACTACTTCCGCCGCGAAGCGCAAGCATACCTCCGAGTCTGCCAGTGCTCCAGCCCCCAAAAGGACCAATCGCGCCACTGTTGAGGAGGTTGAGGACGAGGATGATCCGCCCGCCAAACCTGCTGTGATAAGTCTTCTCTCGCTTTCAGCATATTCATTATTGAGAAGTGCGCCAGACCAAGAATCCTATCTACCTCTTCTATGAGGTCGTATCGAGGAACTCTGTGGGCTATGCCGGGGCGCCGGGCGATAAGCATTACAAGTGCTTCCATGGAAATCGGCAGATAATCACCGTTTCTAAAGCCTCTCGTTCCAACCTGACCAGTGAGTGATTTCTCTGTTGTTACGCTCCGCTCATTTACCTGCTTACAGAGCTCATACGCCACCTGAAGAATAACTTCCCCATCATGCATCGGCTCTACTTGGCACTCTACACGCGTGGACAGCCCCCAACCGAAGAGGAGGTGAAGCTTGCTCAAGGCGCCATCCCTGTTGATGGCACCGCTGCCAAGGAATACCTCGGCAAAGTCGAGACGACGACCTCGAACATCATCAAAGGTCTCGAGCAGCAGGCCAAGAAAGTTCACGTACGCACTTGCTACCAATTTTTTTGACCGTCAATTCCTAATTTATGGTTGTCTAGGGCGACTTTGATCAAGCTACCTTCGACAGGCTCCTGGCAGAATGGATTGTGGCCTGCGATCAGCCTTTCGAAGTCGAGAAGCCGGAGTTCATCCGTCTTATGGAGTATACTCACCACGGTTCCACTCTTGATTTCAGAATTCCTGGGCGCGATTCTGTGCGTTCTAGAATCATGAAATTGATGCTCATGCCCACTAACTTTAGGTAGTGGGTCCTGTAGCGCCCTATCAAAAGTTTTTGGCAGTAATGATCTCTTTTTGATAAGATCAGTCACTTTTGATTGATCCTTTGATGTAGCTGCCATTATTTCTCCCGTTCCACCCGATGTCTTCAGTGCCAAAATGTGTTATGTAAGGGTCTTCCCCAGCCGTGCAGCCTTTAAAGTTTTTTTCCGGGACCACCCGACTCGGATGTTTCCTTTACAGTTGTTCATCCGTGTGTTCGGCTTGATTGGTGTCCTTGGCCGATGTTTCAGCCGATGTTGATCATTAAAACTCATTTTTCCTCCTCAAAATTCTCTTCAATGTCTTTCATTGTACCTAGCCTTTACATATTGTCAATTTTCTTCATGTCCTGCCGTTGCATAAAAGACTATATTCTTTTACTCAAAGAACATTGTGCAGATACAACTCAGTATCCTGTGCCGGGCCCTATGAGAGCTGGTCGACTTGTCGACCGAACGAGAATGGGGCCCAATTGATACTTCTGAGGATCACATAATGTCACTTGGATTACTATGAGCAATTTATATTTGAGTCAGGGCTTTACGAGCAGTAGAGGCCACACTAAATGACAATCGGAAAGTCCACCAATACTTGTGATCAACAGGCTTGTTGTCATGTCTCTCTCCCTTGATTCATGCCCTGCATCATGGCAGATACTAGTTATTTGCCACTGCCAGCAGTGGGAGCCCTGGGTCAGAACATAGCCATCTAGACTCTAAAGGTATAATTCCTCTGGCAGTTGCTTCTAGACTGACAATGAAACCCGCCATCCATCGATAATTTAACACTTGTTTCCGCTGACTCGGTGATTCCGCCGATTTTTGAATCAACCCAGTGGCCTCTTGGACTTTTCTGTATGTTTAAGCTACTTTCCCTTTGCCTGGAGGATTTATTATACTCGCGTGGTCCAAATGTCTGAACAACGAGTTTCCCGAAGACAAATAAGTAGTAATGTAAGGGTGGTTTCCCTTACATATAGCTACAAGATGCCAACAGAGCACACACAATTCCAGGGGGGTCGATCAAAATCAAACAAGACGCTAGCTTACTGTATCTGGCCGGCCGTAGGGCAGGACCTCTGGGTGGAACCTTGTGGGGTGTAAAAAAAAGAGGACCTGACCCCGAGCAAATATAAAATATAGCTGGGTACAGGAGGAGTTCCCTCCTCCAAGGTACAAATGGCCAGTGTCCACTAGATACAGAAAGTTGTTGAATATCTTTCCCTTTGCAAAATGCATGCACAGAAACCACAAATTCAGCATGTTCAACTTCTGAAGGAGGTCCACAGCTAAGTAAAATAACGTGTTCGACTCCCATTTCAGGTCCACAGCCGAGAAGCAAACAGAATTTAAACACCAAACAAGTTGCACACCGAGAACAGGAAAGAAGGAACCAATAAAGCCTTAGCACAGGCTGCTTAGGTTTCGGCCGCCGGGTCATTTACAAGAAGCTCAAATATCTTCAAGACGTCGAATGCCAGCTTTCCCAAGAGAGGTGTAATTTCTCTCTTTGCCAGGATACCCTTGAATGTCTGAAGTGCATCGGGAAACAGGTTCGCGATGCTATTTTCTCAATGTTTTCAAGAAATAAATAACAAATGAGGATCAAGTCAGGGTTCTGACACACAAACATAGTGTGTGCCGGGTCCTCGACGTAAGCATACTTAATAAAAGCGACAGGGCTTCCATTGGTACGGAACAATTTTCTTTCTGCGCTCTTTCCAATGACGATTTTCAACCGCTAAGCTGTGCCCTGAGAGAACCATTTTTGTAAGTGCACGGCAGTGGTCTGGGGATGTGATTCTCAGATAATGATGAAAATTCAAGGATATCGTGACAATTTCCGTGTATCAGAGTCAAGTTCCATGCGGCCGACTAATGTATCCCGGACTCTGGAAGATGACTCGAGTTCGTGATCAAGCCATGCCTCCATGGATTTTTCAACACATTTCATTGCCTCTTCATCATCCTTCACGTCTATTCTCTTCGAGATATTCAGATGGACTTGGATACTATAGAGGCGAGAAAGTAAAATTCGGAGGTCATTGATCCAACTGAGCCTATATGTTGAAACAGTGATGTATAATTGACAAACCCAAGTTAGTGGGCTCTGCCGCAAAGCGGGCTACAATTGTTATTTTGGACGTCAAAACTCGCTGGTCCTCGAGTCATCAAATGATGCGTGCGTAACACACTACTCTCTTGCGGCATACCCACTGAATTGGATTCGAAATCAGGGCGGGCGATTGATCATCACCAAATTATGTTTGATTTCCTGGGGAAGCACCGCGACATGCATCACTTGGACCTGACCAATGCCGACTGGGATGCCATTATAATGGTAACCGGTTGGTTGAAGTCATTTCGCACTGCGACCACTCTGATGTCTACGACAAAGCGCCCTGTGCTCTCTTTCACTCATACAGTTTTTTGAGGACTTCAAGACGATCTCCGTACCTCGATCGCTCAGCTGCGAGGAATGCCGGACTGACTTGGCAAATTGACTTGCGCTGCCAGCGGAGTTTGAATTTGGCTGGGTTGACTTGCGTGACTTGTGCTTGTGGTCCATTCTTCCACTCAACTCCAATAATCTATATATCCTCCGAATGCCATCAACAGCATGCACCACTATGGGAGGGTCCTCGCCAACAGGCTGGGCAGCCCGCGGCAATGATTGATGGCATCATATTTCGTCGTCGCCGTGTTTTTATGGTCAACGTCCTGAGTAACTTATGTAAATTACAAGGCATTTTAGAGATGTGCAAGTTGAATTGCCTTGATTAAGTACTGAACAATAATCTAAACCATCAAACTATCTGCGAGCCGTTTGCTTCGGCGCGAACCTTCGGTCCTAACCTCGGTGCTCGTCGTTTCGAGTTCTTAAGCCCAAGTCGGTCCTTTCTCCGATGTAGAACACTCTAAACCCATAAAACAAGTCATTTTATTGACTGGGAAGTGTTGAACAAATTGACTTGCACGTACACATGTTGACTTGTGTACATATTGAGACTTGACTTGTGCACCAGAAATACCTGCACAGGTCACTTTGTCCATGCACCATGCGCAAATCGGTCTTTTCCCCAACGTAAAACACCCTGAACCCATAAACAAGTCAGGATATTGACCGGGAAGTGTTGAACAAATTGAAGTTGTGCAAGTCACAAATGTCACCTTGCACGTACACATGTTGACTTGCGTAGGCGACATATTGACTTGTGCACCAGAAATACCCACACAAGTTATTTTGCCCATGCAACATGCACAAGTGGGTCCCTGAAACATCCTAAACCCATGAAAAAAATTGCGACACCTCCTACACTTCGCTGCTACGGCAGTATTGGTAAAATGTCTTCGGTGTCTCACAGTGAGAAATGCTTACCCGTGCTTATCCCCCCCCAGTATCTTCCCCATCGTCGATTCCGGCCCTGTCAACTCCAACTCCGGCATCACCCCAAGTTGCTTGGGATGAAGTTGACTCTGCCAACGTTGTTCTAGCACATGTGCCCGTAAATGCCCGGCGTGCGCAGCTATCCGCATGGTTCTTGGCCTGCTGAAGGACTTCTCAACAGTCCTATTTGCTCAATACATTTTCGGGGTTGGATGTTCGGCCTCAAAATAAATATGCCGGTCTGTAAAATATTGCCTTGTTGATTGGGACTGTCAAATTGATGCAAAATTAGTGTATGTCATGCACTTGAGACCTGTCCCCGAGCTTTAATAACTTGCCAAAAATCTCCCCCAACATGGTTTCCTGAACGTGCGACACGACGCGCTAACGGCACCCACAAATTAACCTGAAAGTCAATTTGGTGACTTGCCGCCCGAAGTCCCGCACAAGTCAATACACGGTCCAGTTTTTAACATCATAATATATCACTGTAGATTCAACTAGTACCATTCACCTCAGTTCAAATCCTTCCCTGAAGTACTTGTCGGTACACATGATGTTCATTTTGCGATCAATATAAGAGTCACAGTGGACTGTGGCTGGTGAAAATGTCAGTGAGTAACATATGGAAAATTCGGCTTGACACACCCAGAGCTATATGATATAGTGACCTCCAGAGAAAGTCCGGATGTAACAGGACATCGGGAATGTGCACAAGTCGGGGCCGACATTCGTGCGGGTATGGTCACGTGCACACGACAAATTGACTTGCATCTACTATTGTTGAATTCCAGGCCAAGTCAGGATTTTGAACCACTCTTGGAGATGTATGAGGCTGTATAAAGCCCAGGGGATGCACAAGTCAACGATCGGACCGCCCATTCCAAGTTGAATACCATTGTAACGGCATTGTTAATTTGTTATGTCGAACATATTGCGCATGATGCAGAGAAAATGCCCAGATAGCCCCGCAAACTGGAGGATATGATATTCAGGTCATATAAGAGGCACTTGGATGGTCAGAATGACTTCAGTCAGCGGGAATGTGCTCAAGTCAATGGCGACAAACTGACTTGCACAAGTCACAAATGTGACTTGCACGTAAGCATGTTGACTTGTGCGGGCGACAAATTGACTTGCGCACCCAAATCCACGCACAAGTCAATACAAGTCAATCTGCGCAGGCACAAGTCAATTTGGCAAGTCAAAAAGTGAACCCTCGTTGCGTGACGGCGTGTCACCGTTGATGGATATCCCGCACCCGAGTCCCATCGTTCTGCCCATCAAGAATGGGACTCGACTACTGATGATGGGAGTGGCCGAGTCCCACTCCCATTCATCTAGTATATACTCACAAGAGGTGAGCGATAGTACTTAAAGTAGACCTGCCTTTGTCGGTGACAGCTGTCAGAGGGGGGGTAGAGCTACCGGTTTTAGTCCGATGACAAGTTGACGAACGTTGCGGACCGGGGACGGCGAGGTTTGTCAGTGACATTCATCATGGCCGAAGCATGCCGAAAAGGATCGAGACAACATTGACAAATCTTTTGCGTACCATACTGAGGTTGAAAAAATAAATTGAGTATACAGGCACATCCGGAATGTATTATCTGACCAGGTTCGAAGCCGCAATAAAATAAAGAGTCAAATGTTGAGACCAAGTAAAGTCGGTGATGGGTCACGAGGTATCCCGATTTGGGGGGGTTGTCAAAGAGGTCTGTGTTAAGATCGACTCGATCGCTCACCTCTTGACATGAAATTAGGGCGCTAAAACCCTTACTTAAAGCTAGCGGGAATTGATGAGCTTCGTAACTGCGGCTGGGTAGGAACCCGGGTCTTTCCAATTAGTATTTTGCATGGAACTTGGAAGTGAAAGCCACTAAAAGATGCCACAAATGCCACTTTACAGGGTCAACTTCTCTTTGGTCGTTGAGGCTACACCACTGTTTGTACTCCGACCTTAGACCCAAGTTGGTGATGGAAATCTCAAGCGGATAATGATTCAAGCTAAATTTGGGCCCTTTGATGTGGAATCAAGGTCGAAACGAGAACCAGGTTAACGGTGAGATATTTAAAACAATCGGCAGCAGTATTATTAAAGAGTCAAACGCGAGACCAAAAGAGACCGTAACAACCTAATGATGAAGCATCATACATAACACATAGACTACACATCTGATAGAGTCTTTTGAGAATGGGTGGTATTCCTGTTGTCGGCTCCTTGTCCTTATGTCTCAGCACAAGTCAATTCAATCGAGATTCGAGACCACAATTCATCCCGGGTGCCTGACACATGGCAGGATGACTGGGGTGACGAAGGGGTGTCGAGGGAATTTACGGGTCCGGTAAAAATGGCGCGCATTGACGCGCACCGGCGCGGGACTGCGGCGGCATTAACGCGGCACTAGACAGTTTGCGCAGCAGCCATCAGAGCCACCTGATAGCTGTTTTGCAGTGCGCAAACTGATGGCTCCGGCATAGGCTCGGCGTTTGGATGGCTTTTCACATTTTCAATGGATGCAAGATCGGCTTCGCTATGGGTCATATGGACACTATGGGGATGGGTGCAGGCCATTTAATGTGCTAGTCAGTGCTTCAACTTGAAATTTTACCTAGAAATTCCATGATTAGTGGTTTCCCTGCCCCTAGGAATGAGGGACAGGTGATTTTTATGATGAACAGTAATGCAGCAGTCATGTTCTCACCAATGGACTTCATGTTGGAGCATTAAAACTTCCAAGTTCAATTGCCCACAGCCATCAGTTTGCGCACCAGCCTCAGGTGGCTCTGATGGCTGCTGCGCAAACTGTCTATTGACTTTCCGCTGCCAACGGCGAACTCGAAGCGATTGGTCTGATGCAGTGCTCTCGTCTGTATAATTCTTAGCTTCCATCTACCGCCACCAACCCGGGTTGTGATGGGTTTCTGCTTGGTTCCCAGGCTCGGAGATCGTCGAAGGAACAGCCGCGGGGGCTTGCGAATTTCCTTTGCACTGTATCCGATTCTCTTCGCCATCCCACCTGATATGGCGTATTGCAAACATGGTGTTGCGAACATCACAGAGAAGTATCAGCGAGTGGCTCCCAAATCTGTTCCGTGATGAAAACCCGTAATTCAATACACTGCACTCGGGTCAACTTAATATGCTCGTCACAGATCACCGGAGCTAGAGGACTTGGACTTTCCTTCCCCCCACTTGACCCTCTTCCACCATGTCGTCCCCAGACAGCAGCGTCAGCGAGGGTGAGTATATTAGTCTAGTAATAGGGAATCTTATACCCCTCTACGTTTGTCGTGAGTGTTCTCCATATTTTTGCGGTTGTGCACATCTTGACATTCATTCGGTTTAGTTGTTGGTCTGACCTGGATTCTACATGATTACCGTGAGCGGGCTCTCGGTATTCCGCGCGGGCTTTACTCACTGCAGAGGAAAAGTTATCACCGTCGAGGATGAGGTGAGAATAGTGTCGTCTAAAATTCGTACGGGACTAACAGCCTTCCTGCGCAGATTCGATATATTTGGGTACGGCTTCCAATCGCCATATGAATTTCGTTTGTCGATTAACTGCCAACAGCCACAGCACAACAGCCCCAGCAAATTCATGTTTTTATGGGTGAGTATCCCAACTCCGTCCAGAACGCTAATTAAGTTGCTGATTCCGATTTCAGATACGATATTACACGTTCGTCCCGCGTGTTTGACAGCGCACACTGGTCTGAGGATTATCGCAGCATCACCCTATTGTTGTTCGACGTGATCCAGATACACGTCTTCGCCCGACCTAACATTACGTCTCCGAAACTGTGCGATCCTCATTGTTGCTGTTCTTCCTTTCCAGAACTCATTAGCCCGTAGCTGCGTAGCGATGGATACCATTATCCGCGTGGTCGGTGCAGTGTCTCTTTGGAGCGTGGAGATTATCATGCAGCTTCGTGTTTATGCCCTGTACAGCTGCTCTAAGCGCGTGCGCCATTGTCATCGACCTATACTCCACCACATACCTACAATTCATTCCACAAATTGCAGCAATAAACCTTTTCCTTTTCGCAGGGTCCATCGCTGGATTCATGTGGATCCTGATCTACAACCACTCGGTGCGGATGTCCGTTATCGCGAGCGTGGTCCATCTGCCGCTGCCAGGATGCCCTGATGTTCACTCGGGGATAGAATGGGCTCAATGGGTTCCCGGTGAGCCATGTCACTCTCTTGCACTTCATCCGTTGTCTGATGAGGATCTCAGCCACAATCTACGAGGGGATTTTGTTCGGCTTCGCGCTGTACAAGACGTTCGAATCCACCGTCACATCCCTCCGCCAAGACGCGAAGGTGTCTTTGTATGCACTGATTCTGCGCGACAATCTTTTTTATTTCTTTGCGTGAGTTGCGGCGCTCCCTAACCTCAGAATCCGCTCAGGCATTCTGTATAGGGTTGCTGCCATTCTTGTATTCAATAACGTGAATGCAACTATTGCCAAATATCATTTACATTCCTACTGACTCGGTGATATAGCTCATGGTGGTCGTGCGTGCTGCCCTCCGTTTTTTTAATACAACTGTCCGCTGACGAAAAGTTCTAGAACATCACACACATCCCGTGGTTCAGTTACGGGTTCGTCCGCTAGTTCTCTTCCTTCTATTCTCTCATTCCATCTCCAGGCCCTTCCATGCCGCGGTGGGGATCATGACTTGGCAAGTCCCAATCCAACTCGATTACACCCGAAGCTAACCAACCTAAACCATCAGCCGCATGCTCATCAACCTCCGCAAAGCGACATCTTCGACGGTGAAGGAGGTGATCTACCTCAACTCCCGTTCCGGCACCACTACCACCGGGGCCGGAAAACACCCGGGGGGCTCGCTCGGGACGGCAAGTACCCTGTTGGACAGCACCGGCGCCCTGAGCGACATCCAATTCTCCGCTGTGCAAGAGCGGCCCGAGGTGTGAACACCATTACAGACGCGATGACTGGATTTCCTGAGTGGAGCGTTGATGTAGCGACCCAGTGTTCACATCTCAGTATTATGTATCTTCCTGTACATTTATTTTCAACGTGTATTTGCTGCTTTTTCCGGTCCCTTCCCGAAGCCTTTTGACTGCATTATTGAAACCGGTTTCGAAGCCGCTCGTTTCCCCGTGACTATCCGTTGACTCAGCGAACTTCTTAGCCGCTTCTTCCGTGGCACTCGGTTGACCCGGTAATCCTCCTGCCCTTCTTCGGCAGCTCCGGCAATTTCGTCAACAGCACCTAATCAACACGCTTGGTGCGCGGATCTACGACTGCCACCGGGAGTTCGCCGGTGAATTCAAGATATGAGACTATTAGATTAGCGAGGCGAACAAATTCAGAGATGTGAGGTACAGGAATCACCTATTGAATATTATGGGACCAAGTGGTCCTCCAAACAGGCTCCGCAGCAGCGGCAGGCACGCACAATACGCTAATCTATGCCTCTATTTCATTGCATCCTGGATAGAATGAATTTCCCTTCAAGTTCTCAGTCGAACTGCGCCGCATTATAAGCCTGGCGAACATGCTCGAGCTATGTTCCTGTTTGCAATAAAAATTGAAACATTGAACTTCAAGCGAGTCAAATGGAAGCCCACCCATGAGACGGTCGTTTGGCGCAAAAATCTGCATGGCAGCGATGTCAATGTTGAGGGACTCTGCGAACGGAGGATTGCGCGAGCGAGGGTATTATGAAGCTGGATGGAGGCAACGTGTGCAAGTGTGTGCACGACCAGCATGGTCCTGCTCTGGATTGCGGGCAGCGCACTTAGGAACGCAATCGATCTTGCGGTCCCGCCGGGCGATTTTTTTTCTTTTTTTCTTTTTGAGACAATTTCGATATTTTTGACCATTGAATCATCTCCGCGACTGCGGGCTCATTTCTTATCCGTTGGCCTCTAAAGTTAAACCATTCGATTTGGATTCAAAAATCGGAGGTCCTGATATCCTTAGATTTTTTACTAGGCTTCAATGTACCTTTTACAAGCCCATATTTGATTTTTTTTACCCTGCTGAGGGCAGAACAGCCCCAGAACAACATGTACTTGTGAGACTGTTGTAGAATTTTGCAAGGATGGAACTATAGGTATTCTGAAGGGCACCTCCAAGCCAGATGGCGAACTCTATGGTGGACAATGACTGAATAATACCCGGTCTCGGTGAGTGCTAAGTGCCGCAACCATCAACCATCCATCCGCACTTTGCTGCGATGTCCTTGTCCTTAAGCTCACAGCTCGAGACACGTATATCATTGGGCGTGGTGTATGGAACACAGTCCTCAGCTGTACCGTTGATGCTGATTAACCGGGTTCGATTCCTGGCATCGGAATGGAGTCTATATAATAATTTTACACAAACCCTAGTAATAGCTTTATTTTTCTCGTAACAAGAACCCGGTCCTAACACTCCAGCCTGGCTTTTTTTTGTAGCGCAATAAAGTACTTGTTGAACCAACCCGTTACTTCGTAAAGTATGCTGGCCAATTGAGCGTACTCTGGACGGCGGCGGAAACCACGGCCTTGAATCACGTCTTCACCGCATCCTCGCAATTTGAGGATCATATCAACGACTACGGCAAGGCTTTTAGGCAGTCTCCGAACCAGGAGCCCTTTGGAATCCGCAAGCAAAATCAACATCATGAATGCACGTGCGTCGGTCCTTTTCGGCTCCGGCGTCTGATCCGTCCCGACTCCTGAGAAAGTCCGCCTCTTTCCTCTTGCCACCACGCGGCTCTGTCACCGTCGCCGTCGCTTTTGCCTGCACTTGCTTCCACATCAAAGCAATCTCTGCTGCGTACTTACCTCGCCCTCGAGCTCCTCAGCGACACAACCGCCTCTATCCTCCTCACCTCCATGCTCCCCCCTCTTCGGCGTCAACTTGAGCTTCATATTATCTCCCTCCTTGTAGGGACTGCACGACGGTCCCGTGGGCGGTGATTGAGGGTGTCTTGCGTCTACTCCGTGGCGGCGCGGGTGCGCTAATTCAGGCGAAGTGAAAATGACCCCCGCAGTTCAAGTTCTGGACGTCGATGTAGAGGCGTGCCTGCACGAGACATTATTGCGCTCGGTGGGGGCGTTTGAGGATGCCGAGTCGGACACGGCATACGATACACGGACCATGGTGCGTCTCTCTTTCTAACATTGTAACAATCGCATCAATGCATTTTCGCATTCACGCGCATTCTTTCTTCACTTCCTATGCGTTTTCGCCATCTATACGACCATCCAGCCGCACATTCATACATGCACACAGCGCATGACTCGCACTCCCAGCCCTCGTCTATCTCTATTCGCCTCGCTATCTCTTGCCCTGATCATCTACATACCTCTCGCTTTTCGGTGCCCTCTGGGTGTCGCTTTTTCGTTCTCGGGTCTCCCTTACTCGCTTGTGCTTCTCTGGGTTTCCGGCAACTTCCTCCGAGTCTCCAGCGTCTTCCTGGTTCGCGGTTCACGACGCAAATTCCTTCTCCCCATACATCTCTCCGTCTCTCTATACATAAGTATCCTGGAAAATTCGAGTCCGCTCCTCCACTTTTTACATACACCACGCTTCCGTTTCCGCACCGACTCGATCCCCGCTCAGCCTCAGCTTACCATCGCTCCACATCAACTCCGAATGCCCCAAATCCTTCTCTTCCCTCTTGGTCTACCTGGGCCTCTCTTTCGCTTTTTTTTTATTCCGCGACTTTTCGGATGTATCATCGCTCTTCTATTCGGATCCCTGGTCTTGGCGCTACCATTCATCCAAGCCGCCTCGGTAATATACACCGCACCCATACGCACCCATACCATTCACCCGATCCAATACTTCCACGTAAACATTCACTCGCACTCGCACTGTGGCGACTTCGACTCGCGGCTGGCCAATGAGATCGTCCTTAATGTTCCGGGTTCTGGATGTGCGTTACCGTCTAATCTCTGTCTATTCTAACCCGTGTCTCGCCCTTCGGGCGTACATGTTAAGCAAGACTAAACAACCCTAGTAAAAGGTCACAGCCAGCCGCTGGTTCTTGGACGCGATATCAGGCGTGCCAGTCCCGCCCGTGATGTATGCCTTTTTCTGCCCCACCGCCTTGTTCAGGTACTCGATCGCCGCCTGATTCGGCCCGCCCATCCAGTTCCCCATCGTGCTCGCGATGCACTCGACCCCGTCCTGCCTCTTCTGCTTGGCCGCCGCGGGGGCCTTCTCGACGATGTCCCGCTCAGTGAACCCTCCCTCCACCTTGCTTCCGTCCGTCGACGCGATCGTCGCCGCTCCGTCACACCCCTGTTCCAGACTAATATCCCCGTGGGCCCCGTGGTCGTTGTCGGCGCTCAGTTGGAACTCGGCCCACGTGGCGGGCTGGAAGGTCCCGCGCTGGACGCGACCCTTGAAGCTCGGGGGCAGCGAAACAAAGTGCGTCTCGCCCGGCTTGAGAGACACCGACGTCGACGGCTTGTCAAAGTTGGCCCCCGCCGTGCCGTTACCGTTCCAATAGTTCGGGTAGAAGAAGTACTTGTCCTCCTTCTGGCCCTTGTTCGACAGCACGATACCGGGGCCGGAGGGAGCCTCAGTCGGGGCGGCCACGGGCTTGACGTGCGCTACGGCGGTGCCCTGGATGCGATGCGCGAGTTGCGGCGCGTGCTCGTCGGGCGTGGCGTCGCCGTCGCTATACGTTAGGATCAGATCATTGTCCCCGTGCGCGGCCGACGACTGAGCGTTATCGCCCGCGTCCCCCTTGCTGTTCCCCCACGCCCCGATGCCGATGTAGACTCTATTCTCGGCGAACGTCCGCACGAACGCCTCCAGCGCCTTGTTGCTCTTAGGCGCGTCGATGCGCACGGGGACACCGCGCTTATCGAGGTGCACCACGCCCTTGAGTTCTTCTTTCTTCTTGGCGTCGGCCTTCTCCCACGCCTCCCGCAGTTTCTGCATGAACGTCGGGTCGCCCTTGCGCGTGGACGCGTCGCCGATTTGTTGGATGGTCATATTGCCTCCAGCCCCGACGATGACGCTGATGTCGAATGTGTCATTCCCACCCCATCCGTCCTTGGTGATTTCGGCCTGCTCGCCTTCGTGTCCATCGTGGAGGGCGATGATGGCCCCCGAAGTCTTGTCGGGCGCCTCGATCGTGGTCGTTTGGCCAGCCTTGACGATGAGGTTCTTGTTGTCGTGGTAGCCGTGCACCTCAAACTCTTGGTCGTGCTCGGATTTGTTGTGGACGTGGATGTAGTGCATTTTTTTGGGCAGATGTATAGAGTGATAGGACTGGGTAAGTTTAGTCAGTAGCTGACCTTAGATATATAAGCACAACGACGACTGCCCGACATTTATATCCCTCCGTCGACATCGCATTTACATCGTACATATGACCGTCTACATCGTGCTGACTCAGGCTGACTCACCTGGCTTTTTATATCCCTCCGTCAACATCGGGGCCACCCACCCGGCATTTTTTTAATCCTCCTTTTTACGACGAGTTGCGGATCCCAGAAATTATCTTCGCACCTCTAAGATCGTGTAAAGCACCGTTCACATCGTGCTCTCCCACTTGGCTTTTTATATACCTCCGTCGACATCGGGGCCACCCACACGGCATTCTGATAATCCTTCCTGTTACGTTCCCGGAACGAGGTAAGGATCCCAGAAATTATTCGACTGTGGGGCCAGATTTCTCGGGCTTTTGGTAAGCTCGTTAGTTATTCATTCATTGGGTGTAATAGACTTGTTACCAGCCAGTCTGTCATGGCATGTCTTAATGCAAGTACTTAGCTATAGGCTGACTGTGCCCAGAGTTCGAAATTTTAGGGGCAACGGATCAGATCATGAATGGATCGTCTGGTTACTTAGTCAATTCTCAATTATGTAAACCCGATGCCCACATCCGAATCTCGCTTTGAAGAGAAATACTGAAAATTGAGCCCCGAATAGATGAGAAGCGCAATTTTCAAACTCTGGGTCTAATTGTTCCGAGTTATACTAGTCTGCCTACAATAAGGTGCCTAGACTAAGATATGCTGATCATAGGCAGACTGGTAACATGTCTAGCTGACTAACTGCTTTGACTTCCTCTATTATTTGAAGTGAGCTATTTGAACAAACAATGCATCATCAAAACCTAAGCTGAAGTGTGTGTTGGAAGATATTTTTTCAGGGATCCCCTACTAAGGGAAACAGACTACACATTGTGAAATGAATACCTAAAACACACCTCTCAGACAAAATAGAAGTGTACCACAGTGATTCCCATGAAGGGAAGCCAGAGCGATCAGGCAGGACTAATTCGGAGGCTGACTCTGAACCTGATTCTCTCGTCTTACAATTTAATGGACAATTCCCCCAAGTGAAAGGGAGCCATTTCCTACTCCTGTCTGGAAGAGGGCAGTGCCGTGAAACATCATATCCCAAGAGACTTCGGTAGCTACTCCAGGCAGCCCCTGTAACACAAACTCTTCAGTTCTTCCCCGTGATCTTCAGGACTCCTGGTCAGTAGAGCCGCCCGTCTTCTCATCCTTTTCGTGAGACGTTTATTTGCGATCAAACATGGAGTAGATTAACTATCACAGCGACTGGGACGAAGATGACTGTAGTGTACGATGAGACGCGTCGTACATAGGTACAGTACCTGCTTGTTCCTTATAGGGACCTCTGCAGTAATACTATCTCCTCCTCCTCCTCCTCCCTTGTAAAAATAGTAGACATCCCAGTAAATAATTTGCATCATGGTTGATTATAGTTCATTTCAGGTTTTAATTCTGGTGCTGTGCTTCACGTCCCGCTGCATCCGTATCTGCCTGGTCCAATAGTTAGTACAGCCTTTTGTCTTAGAATTGGTATCCTTCCATTAGCCCCTATTTTATACTATCTATTCTATATCCCACTGGGGGCAGAGACCCACACATGTCGAAACGACATGCATGAGGTAACACCTATTTGATAAGACAAAGGGAAGCTTTGCGGGAGCTGACAAAGCCCCCCTTTCTCAATGCAAAGGCCCTTTGCCAGTCCTTGTCCTGCATGTGGATGACATGTGAACCACGCATGTCATTTCAACATGCGTGGGTCTCTGCCCCCAGTGTCCTAGTACTACATCCAAGATGATCCCCTTCCCTTGGACCTGTCCTACATCATCCTCACACCTGACCTTTGTCATTGCTGTGGGCTCACCCCTTCCTTGTTTCTGTCACCCTGCTTGCTCTCACTCGGCAGAAGACACTGGCCTTCGCATTGATCCAACTTTCAACTTCTAGCATCCTTCTGACCTCCTTGTTGGCTTGCCTGTTTTTTTTTTCCAAGTTCAGCTCGCACCTGGAACGTAGGGCTGGGTTGTTACTGGCCCTATCATGAAGCCGGGATCACACCGGAATTAAATGTGACTTGGACCGGTCTGACTCATGTTTTGATTTGACACGGAGAGTCAGTTCTCACCATGTCGAGGGAGAACTCCCAGTGCAAGACTTGTAGGTCTAACTCGGGTGCCTTTGATCAGATAAAATCCAGCAGGTTCTAAACTTCAAGATTAGGATATTCTAGACCTCAAAGGGTATCACTCGGCCTCTCCCAATATTCGAAGAGGAGAGTGTTGATGAGGATCATGATCTGCTATTTGTGAGGCAGTGCAAGCTTTGTGCAGTCATAAGAGCTCATATAAGGTTCAGACTGGTACGTTGTCACAGACAGGCCGACTTTCCCACACCCAATAACGCCATAAGATCAAGCAAAGGATCTGGGCGCGTCTTTGGTAAGATGAAGACAAGAGTGAGGATAAGATCAACGCGTAAAGATGATAAAATAAAAACACTAAGGTACATGGGTAGAAGTAGAGCTACTTATATACTAGTGGCTTGTTTGTATCTGTTGGTTTAAGAATGATGGAAGAGTGATGAAACAATAGATGAAACAATATCAACACATGGACCTTGGTCGCCTGACTGAGCACATAGTGCAGTCACCTGCTGATCTGTGTCGCCGAGGTAACTAGTCGACATCATCAGGCACAAGATTCGGAGTCATGGGAAGTATGTGATCCAGGATCAATAGGATCACAGGCTTTGATGGCATTGGTGATGGAATCAACTGGTCAGACTGTGACATACGTATGCCTTCAGGGTCTCGGAGGAACCCAACGAGAGACAAAGGCCACAGGCTTGGTATTGATGGCTGTTCCCATGTGGGACTGATAGCAATTCCCACAGTTCACTTGGGATTGATGGGACAGCCCAACTAGTCAGGTTGGGATTGATAGAGTCCCATTAGGGTATAGCATTATTGTGTTATACAAATCATGCACCATGAATTGTACAATTTCATCTTGAAGAAGTTGAAAGATCTACGTGGATTGCACACTGCTGTAAGTAGTGTGTAGAAAACTGAGTGATACCGAACCATGGCCATGAGTTGGAAGTACAATGTGCAATGTACAATAAAGTCGGCCCTATAAAAGGAGAAGAAGGAAAGAGGCCGATCGGAGGGAGGAAAGGTGACGGCCCATTCTGAGGAGTCGAGTAGTATGGATTGTGCGGAACTGAGGGCGACTCTTCAGGTATGTAGACAAAAGGCGCGGTCATGATAGATAACTGAAGGAAAGGGAGCCCAAGCGACGATTTTATAGGCAGAGGGTTGGTACGCTACATCCTAGGCGCTAAATTTACTGAGGAAAATGGACTGCTCCCCAACAGACTTTACTGAATAAGGGAGGTACTGTAGTCGTCTGGAGGCCAGAAAGCCGAACGTCGTTTACTACGACCAGGAAACACTCAGATTATGAACCCGCAATGAGAATACGAAAATGGCTTTCTCCCGAGGTGAAGATTATACAAGCGGCGTTCTCAAAAGCGTCCAAAACGCTGAGCACTAAAGCGGCGTTAGTTAGGGTTGGAATGTGCAAAAAGGCGTAGAAGGACGTGCCTACCAGATTGCTTGATGAGTGGGACGCAACAGGGAATGCCGAGGATGAATGCAAACTTTCCGATTGTAGTAGATGATGGTGGAGGGTAGGGAGAAGGAAGACGGCTGTGCGGTGTTTGGCAGGATCCTTATCGGCACGTGTACGCACGCCTCTGCACCCGACGGGCGCTAAACACGGGCGCTAATTTTGTCTGTGCCAATTTCCGTTGATTTCCCGATATCTCTGCGGGTAAAGCGGGGATGTCGTTGACGGACCCAATCACCTTACAAGTTTCACTTTCCACTCACATTTCTCGCCGCGCGCAGAAATGTTCAAAATTTCTAACCAACAACTTTAGTAGCGTAGTTGTTCAGGCAGGGTTGCAATCTTGAGGATTTCTAAGGAGGACGACTCCGCCACGGGAAATTTGAAAGATCCTGTATGGTGAGCATAGGGAGAGGGTCTGCTTATATTATATGTCGGTCCGATTTTCAGCACCCGCATCATTGATCACGAATCACATGAGCGAGACATTTTGGTAGCCAAAAGCCACCTCGTCGTCTTTTATCGATGACAAGATCCACTCTGAGACTCCAATGGTTTCTGATAGTGTAGTCGATAAAATTTCGTTCTTGAGAGGTCTCTGCACCCGGGCCGGGGATAAAAATAATGGAGCAAAGATACTTGACCATCAAGCTTGACTTTGCCTGCTTGATCTGAAAATTAAATGATCATGGTCAACTCCGCGCGTAGATTCCGGATTCCAGTGAGGTGCCTTGAAACATAAGAAACATAGTATGTTGACTCGGAAACCCCGCAATCCATTCAAATTTTTACCGTTCGGTCAAGCATAGAGAGACAGTCGGGCGACAAGTCACATTACATGGGCGTTCAATACCGACGGCAGCTTTTCTCTTCTCGAACTCCCGAATTTGAGGATAAAGACTGTATATGCAATTCTGTGCCGTGATCTGGAAGTTGGCTGCGATCATGCCGAACATCGGATCATTGTTTGGCCCCAACACTGTACGTGCTCCCTGACACAGACGGCCATGACCCTTCCATGGATGAAATGAACACCTTCCTCCTGACTCATCTGGTGTGGTGCTACATGAAACCTTTATTTGACGTACTCGAGCAGCCCTCAACAGTGATTTCCATTGGACGCTTCCTCCCACAGCGACTCGGACTTCTGACTCTTATCTATGGTTATCAACCCTTCTTGTGCCTGTGGTTTCTAGTTTAGATCCCACCCTGATGCGTATCGGGCCTCAGAAGAATCGGTTAATAGATTGGTCAAGGCAGCCCTTGCGACTTCTGGCGCACCGTTCTCTGAAGTCTCGTCGAGGCCGCTGAGTAGGCTTTTCAATCCGATTGGTTTTCCACCCGCGATGCATGGATGGCTCTCGTCCTCGGTACTGCGATCTTCACGCCGTAGCTCGCAGGCTCCGCAGGTCCTCTCCAGCAAGTGCGTAGCTTTAAGGCGCTTCTGGGCCGGTGTCCTTCCTGTCCGGGTCTGTACTTTGGGTCCTCGGATGATATCTGTTTCGGCCACGGTTTCCTTGGATCATTGCCTGTATTGAAACTGTCCTGCCATTCTCCCCGGACTTCGAGTATTCGTGAGAGAGACTACTTCTGCACACGAGGATGAAAATATTCTCGCTTAGGGGATCCGGCAGAGCACGTTTCGTTAATCCTCCACGTAATCCCTGACCTCGCCCCACAGTTCGAAGATGAAAACTCCATAGAAACGTCGCATATGACAGGTGTTAAATAAGCGTGCGTCACAGAAGGGTGGTTTCCGGATTTCCCGCCTACTTGAGTGTGGCCCTGGCGCGTTACTCAATCATCAGTATCAACAGTATCGTTCCGAACCTTCTTTGATCAGCACCTTTTCATCTCCCGCAATCGCTGGCCTCGCCCACGGACTTCCGGCCATGCTCAATGCCTGCGCGCTATTTTTGCTCGCCCGCTCCTCTTGCCTCCCCACCGTGCTGCTCTCAGTTGACACGCGGTGCTGCAGTAAATTCGGTTCAGGATGTCCGATCCTTCACAATGCTACACGCAAACCGAAGCATCGATCAAATGGACCCAGCTCCAATCCCTCCGCCACCCACGGTGTCAATGTGTATAAAGACAGACCTCGCTGCTGTTTTGTATTACCACCGTCCCTACCGCCATGCCTTCGTTCTTTATTGCTCAGGACAAGCAGTCGAAGCGCCGTTCACACCCATCGACGTCGCTCCTCCGCCGGTTTAATGCTTTGTACAAACCGGCGCAGGCTCTCTCATCCACGACACACGCGAAGAACACCAAGCCCACGGGCCCAGAGGCGAAGACGCTCCTGCACTTTGATGATCAGCCCGTCCGCGTATCCCTGTTTCATCTCCATAATGGATCTCAGCAGGGTGAGTCGCAGTCTTCATTCGTATTCCATTCCGACTCAACGAACACCGTACGTCTCACCTCTCAGGAGATTCCGAGTCGAACAGCTCCCATTCCCATTCCGACCCGAGTTCTTCACGGAAGACTTTAGAGTTATCGCCGGTGATTCAGGCGTCCCCACCGGCACCAAGCAGTCCGCAGCACACGCATATGAAGCCACTGCGTCCAGCCCTGAAGCAAACGTCGAACTGGAACTCTACCTCGACGCATTCCACCACCCATGGTGCGTCCTTTCCCTTCCTTTCCTCTACCTGTATCATTTCTGCGTATGATTTACTGACTTGTATGAAGTAGACCTTCACGTGTCCTTCGTGGTCCCCACCCGGCCCGATCCCACATCCTTCGCCATGCACCCCCTATTCGGATACACGCATCTCGATCACGCACCCATCTCCTGCGACATCGCGCACCAGCCCTCGTCGCGCAGCATCCTCGACCGCTGCACTCGTGTGCCGATCCCTTACGACACACTAGACGAGCCCGCGACGGAGCCCGCTCTGTACACGCAGCTCGTACTCAAATGCGAGCTGTTGCCCTGGGAGATCGTCGTTCGGCCCAACGCGTCCAATGCTCGCCCCTCTTCCCCCAGTAAATGCGGCCGCATCTTCCCCTTCCCGCGCCGCCACCCGATAACGAATCTCGATGTGCTTTGGGCGCTATACGATACACTCGAGCGGCGCGCGACGGACGAAGAGTGGGCGGGGCTCGGACAGCACAGCCGAACGCAGCGGAAAATTGCACGCGCGTATGAGCGGCGGTGCGTTGCACACGGTGGTGGGTGGGAGGCGGGCGTGCGGCGCATCGACTGGCTCGACGGGCGCACGCGCCTCGTCGGGATAGAGATACAGGCGCAACACCTTAAAGACAAAGAAGGCGTCGGCTTCAATAGACTCGTCTTCAAAAATCCCGCATGACGGAAACTGGATTCTCTGTGATGACACTCCTTCGTGCGCGCATTCCTTCACGAACAATTTACGATGTACGATGACTAACCAAGACGACGGACCTGGGAAAACTTCTACCTACATGTATTTACCTATCTGTACGCGCACCCACACTATCTATACTTTGTTGTATGTATACCGCAATGTAGATTGAACCATATACCTTCCTGAACCCCACAACTTCTGTAGAATTCATTCGTCACCTCCAAAACGATGGGCATCTCAAAGGCGTGTGAATTTACACAAAGAAGACTCTAACTCTCTCATCAAATTAAGGCACAGTCCGCTGACGGAATTTAAATTTGGAAATATCCTTCCCGTCACATTGCTTGCTTTGGGTTTTAATACGGATCCGTCCGAGTCGCGGTGCCTCCTGCGAAGCGCGGGTTACAAATTCGGTAGGGCTCCCTTTTGCGTGAAATATGTATGACCATCGAAGCGCCAGAATCAATCAACCTATTTACAAGAGCTGGACGCGTCTCGATAGATGTGATTGTCTTTGTTTGGTTTCCACATTGACGCGTCGATGGTCACGTGTGCCGATTCGAACTGAGAAACCCGAATTCGAGACTCAGAGTGTGGGTTGGAGTCGAGACTCATCTTAGTAGATCAGAATACAGTAATACAAAGTTTCTTGACCTACTTGTAATTGTATTTTTACGATCAAAGGTCCGTTCAGCATTCACCGACTTCTAAGTTCTCCGTTGCTGCAGGAGCACAAGTAGGAACAGCAGCGGTCCCGAATCATTTAGGTTCGCCGACTGGTTCGCAAAGTCTATACAAGGATTGAAACAGTGTTTCCAGTCTGAGGCCCCGAGGAAAGCTTAAGGCTTCCGTTCCCAAAGGCGCCGCGGGCACTCCTAATTGACCCTCAAGAAGGCCCAACATATCGTCTGTCGGGCTCAGTACCCTACCAGACCATGAATAATGTATATTAGACACTGACAAGCCTTGTATCACGTCGACATCGGGCATTTAAGGGGACGAGGACGGCGAAAACCATGCGCCGGGCTATGAGGCGCCGTAGCGGTCGGAAAGGCAAATGCGTGCAGCAGGCTAGATGCTTACAGGTGGGTTAATTATCCCACTAGTCAAGTTAAGTTGAACTCAATCTAAAGGGAGGACTATTCCTGTGAGGCCCAATAATGAGGAGCTTGACTCTCACTCAGGTCCTCGAGGATATCCCACGGATTGAAGGGGTGGAGTATCGAAGTTCGCATAATTTCCACGTTTTTAACTAGTCGTGGATGCGGGAATACAATCGTTGAAACTTGGTTCCCCCACAGCGCGGTCACCGAGCCGCGATTCTGCGAAAAGATTCGGAAATTGGAATCCAAATGACGGCCGGAGTCCCTGCACTTCCCGCTTCAGCTCAACGTAGGAGGACCAAAACGGTTATGAAATATGGGTTCGTTGTACTAAGCCAGGAAACGAAAAAGCAAT
>JARKIA010000575.1:0-42231 GCA_029289565.1 Mycena galericulata | reverse complement strand
CCCTCCACCGTAGTTGCTTCCACCATTGCTGTTGTTGCTGGAAAGAAATGAGTCACTAAAAACAGAAAATATATAATTTTCACACACATGATGATGGTTTCGTAGCATCCAAAGTTCGTGTTGGTGTACTGTAAGCGCGGAAATTAGAACCGGTAGACAAGACGAAAGAAGAAGACAAAACGCACCCACGACTGGGCCTGGCAAGAACCATCCGACCCCTTGGAGTAACCGTACCCGCAGTTCAGGCTCTGGTACCCACCGGCCTGGTACGACGAGTAGGGCATGATCTGGTAGAAGTCGGAGGACGACGATGGCGCCGCGGTGACCTGGGACGGAGGGGCTGAGCCGTAGGAGTTGTCAACGGCAGAGGCGCTCGCTGCGGGTGCCGAGGTGTAGGCAACCATGGAGACACCATTTGCGATCTGGGCAACGGCAGCGCTGGCCAGGGAGAGACCGAAGATGATTGACTTCATTGTAATGAGAGTGGGCTGCAGGGTGCTTGAATAGGGCTTTCGAAAGGAAGTCGAAATGGAATTAGCGGTCTACGCTGCGTGGACTGGCTCGCAGTTAATTAGATCGAGGGCAAGCCTGGGATACGGCGAGCGCCTGGAACGGTCAGAAGAGGCCTAGGGGACAGCAAAATGCTCACTAAGAAAGAAAAAGAAGGGGCGGGAGGAGAAACGAAAAGAGAACGAAGGAGGGAGGAAGGTGGAAAAGATGGGGAGGCAACGGGGCCGTATTTGAGGGACGATCAAATCAGACAGCCGTGACAACAAACAACTCCGGCGACCCCTGCTTTGGCGTGTAACAACGCATGCTGCACGCTGGTTTGATCACCCTGATTGGTTCGTTGCAATTGGCTCTTGAAACATCCCCATTATCGCTGTCTAGTACACTATAGCGCCCTAGCGCGTTACTGCCTTGCCTCCGCTCCGCCGACCAAAGTCCCCGTGCACGTCCAGTAGGATCTTAGCGCATTTCGCGCCCGCACCTTGCTCATCTCGTCCGGGCGCAGCGTCAGCGCCGTTTCCATTTGTCGCGGCTTGGCGTCCCACGGGTACTGCAATAAACCACAATCACTATGAGTCCCGATCAACCAATCATATACGCACGGGCATCTATGCAACGGGAGATAGAATAAGCAATCTTGACGGAAGCAGCAAACGTGCACAGATTCTCACCAGTTTCTTGAACATTTCGTAGCTCATCAACGTAAACGCGAACTGCGGGCTGCTTCGTATAATACGAGCAGGCCCGCCCTTGAACAGCGCCCGGAAGCCTTCCTCCCGATCTTTGGGCTCGCATCAGCGGGTATCCATCGGTCGATCGACATGCAAAACCCACAGATTTGGACGAAGGCATCTCGTAGCCCCTTGTAATTGGTCTGTCCCTTGCGCGCCTCTACTTGCAGTCGCGTCTTCACGACGTCTGGGACTCTACTCAGCGCTGGACCCACAAATAAAACCAGATCTCTTACCAGCCGGCGTTGTCAGGTAGGCAGCAGGCATACCACTGCCAAGACATGACAGTATCAGCGGCCGACGTCAATCATAAAAAAAAAGGGTACATACGCGATCCCCGCTGATGCCAGCAACTCGACGAAAGAAAGCTGCTTGCCGTTGTATCCCTCATGGAAAACATCCTTCTTCAAATGCCCGTATGTAGGAAAGTAGATTGCCGAAAATGGGATATCGCGAAGGAGGCAGGCGCTCGCGCCCTTGTATATCCCAACACACCCATTGACGGATGATGTGTACTGCTCCTTTGGGAGCAAAGCCTTCGGCTTTGGCAGCTTCGCCCTGAACCTGCAGGCGGATTTTCCTTTGAAACACGGAATCTATCAGTAACTGGCAGGAGTAATTAAGCGGCTGGATGTTCATAACACGATCTCCAGCGGGTTTGTAAAGACCTGAAATAGCCATGTCAGACAGACTCAAACGGGTTGATGAGTTGACAGACCACTTGGCACCCTCCCGCTGTGCCGCCGGCAACCAGTTCCCAGGTAAGTTTGATCCGACCTGTCTCCGGGTCGGTAGCCGCGCCCGCGGATGAGATCATTCATCCGTTAGTTTATAGCTTTTTCGGGAGCGACACCCGGCGGATCGCCTTAATACAAATGTACCAGAAAAAAATAATCAGACTCACGATGAGTTGGGGACCAAGACCACGGTAGAAGCCTACAAATCCCCTCATTCCGCAGGATCTTTCTGGCACAATCCAAGCTGTTCTTGTACAACAGTTGGCCAACCACAGTGCTCCGTTGGTTCTGCATCCTGGAAGCAAGTGAGTACAAAATCTGTTGAAATCATACTTGTCTCATACCGAGTCTATGGAAAGTATCGTTGTGGTGACGAATGATGCTAATTCAGATTTAGTGCGCACCTTGACTACACATTGAAAGCGTTAACGATGAGAAGGGAAGAAAAAGGAAAAAGGACGAACCCATGTCGATGGGGTATACAATCGTTGCGCCAATACCTCCAGCGATACCTGGAAGCAGTTTGGGAAGCGGAAGGAAGCGAGGGGAAAGCACTTACCGCCTTGGACGAAGCTATAGGCCGAGTGCAAGACACCCTGTAGGACAGAGACCGACGTGGACACGGGTGCGACGTCAAAGTCGTCGTGGGGAGCTCTCCACCGAGGGTCCAATAGTTGTGCAAAATCAATTAGAGCCAGCCGCTGAGCCCCACTTCCGCGGCCAGCAAAGTGGAAGATAATAGAAGCCTCCATAGGCGTGAAAAGGGAATATCTGGAACTCTGCGCTGCATGGTCCAGGAAGTCTGACTGGTCTATGCGTCCATCTTTAGTCTTTGCAGTAGCTTCCCGTATTATTCTGGAGGTTATTGATCAGTTGCAGTTCAGCAACATCGGAATCTCGTTCACCGTTCAACCATATCCATTTCTGCACAGCGTCAGACAAAAAAACAAATGGCGAAGGGATTGGCTCGCTTACCTCGAATAACATTATGGAATGCAATAACCTCCGAATATGATATACGCTGACCAGGACTCAGCGTGCATAGAGTGGGCAACCGATCTATGACCGCATCCGAGAGCTTATGGCCCGCAATTTCCTAATCCGAAGGTGAGCCCATAATTAATATCCAAACACGGAACGAACTAGTATTATTTGCTTGAACTGTTCCGGTAGAATAAAGCCGTCCTGATCCTTGTCTAGATATTTGAAAGCTTGGCGAAGGCGCTCGCCCTGCAAGCCCTTCATTAGTTGGGTAAACTCGTGGTCTGGAAAAGGTTAAGTATTTTTGGGGCAAAGCAGGGGGCGGCGTGTTCACATCCTAGAACGTGCGATCCGTTCTTTCTCCCCAGGTATAGTTTGACCCAGTCGCTTGAGAATGGGTGTTGGCGGAGATGCGTTGAATAAAATACGGTGTACTTACCAGTCAAAGTCAAACGGTATCGCATCAGACCCGACGTTGGCACCGAAGACTGTTTTGAATTCGTTGTAGTCGATGAACCCGGAGTGGTCGCTGCAGAGATGGGAAGTTTGAATATATGTCGCGAGAGCCGTAGATCGACATACACGTCGAAGTACTGGAACGCCATCCAGTAGTCTGCATCGGGCCGCTTCAATACGGTCTCGAAAACCGTAAAGTCCTCCCATGACACTAAACCACGTCTCGATGTGTCCGCCACGCGGAACAGGATGGCGAATTGAGCTCGGCCAATTTTTGACAAGTCTCCCGTGGGTGCGATGGCATTGACGAAGCTTTCAGTATCTAGGTACCTGGGATTTTGCTTTGGTGATGATTTAACCGAAAATATCTGCACGCGCACTTCTCGCCATTGATGACCTTGGCGTTTGCGTCAAAGGTACGTCTCCATCGCTTCAGCTCCGTCTCTGGAACCCCCACAGCTGTTCGAACACTTTTCAACGCAGAAGTTATAGAACTTCCGTCCGAGTCGGCGTGAATTGTGGGGAGGATACGCGAAAGCCAAGACATGAGGGCCAGTGAGTCTAATGTGAAGGAGTGGGCGCGTCTCTAAACCGTGTATAGGTCTATAAGAGTCTAGGAAGGTGTCGTCTAGAGTGAGCTGTTTCGGAGTTAATTTTGTCCTCGAAGAAACGAAGATTACATAAGCGCTCCGCCTCACGCGACTTTTCGGGCTGTATCGGCTAACGAAGGAATTTATTCTACATCGAATGCAACCTCAACAGGAAGCCTAAAGCTAATACAGTACATGTCTTTGTTGGGTGCTACAGAACGAACCAAGTGGAGCGAAAACTCGTCCAAGATCGGACGTCCTATTTTCTCCTCCACTCTCTGCACACGTATTCAGCGGAGACGAGGTGATCCAGTGTTTCGTATTCACCTTGAGAATATCGACTCGCGCCTTTGCAGGTTCAATTTCCCGGGTGAAGCAATGGCAGTGGATCATTGGCATTGTAGGGTAAATCTTATCCACATCTTGCTTCTCCAGGACAGAAAAGATGCCACGGAATGCGTCCAAAAACTGGATCGCAGAATCAGGAAGATTCATCACGAAATGCGATATGTTATTGCGGGGTGGGGCCGGCCCATTACCAGGAACCGGTGCTAGTGAACGTTGTTTTCGCCGTTCCTGGTTTTCTTGATTTTTGCTTTTTTTAGGACCGCTGTACGCGGGAAATGGATCCGCAATAAGGCGTGTCACAGCTTCACAAATGAATGATCGCCCGTCCTCGCACGAGACTTTGACAACATCTGCTACCTGGCGCTCTCGTCAGCTCGACGGCGAGCAGACACGATGACACCCACTCTGTTGTTTTCCACATTCAAAGAGAGATATTTCGCGCTTTGCGGATTAAGATCGTTGGCGAGCACTGCGCAACCTTTCTTGGCTGCAGGTATAGCGAACGGACCCACGCCAGCGAAAACATCTGCAATGACATCCTCGGGCTGGAAGATGTGGACCAGACGCTCGTGTTCAGTGTGGAGCCGTGAGTTCCAGTAAACTTGACTAAAGTCAAAAGTGAATCGGCAGTCCGCTTCATGCTATAGGGTCGTCAGCCCTAGTAGGAACAGAGTCTCATTACAAACATGTTCGACAATATAGTCGGGGTCACCGGCCAGTAATTCCATTTTGAAAAATCGGAATTGGGTATCAATACTGTCGAGTTTATTTACCACAGTTCGGACCTGAATGTTTTTCTGTTTCCGTCAAGAACAATGTTGACTCTGCATTGCAAGTGACCTACATCCAGGAGGATCTGACCAATGAGATACTTGTACGGCAAATATTCCTCTTTGAGATTGACGTGGGCTTGCGTGGCACAATTTAGTTGGCGCGGATATCCTCTCAAATGCGAAACACACCGATATGACCGGTCATCGCGAAACCAGCGGGAGAGCGTTCTCGTAGGGATTCTGGGAGAATGGCCTGTATCATCTCATCTGCCCGTCGTTGAGATGAGGGCTGGCACAGACACATCACTCAGAGTACCTGCTGTCCAGTAATCGTAATTCAGTTCAAGTGTGTATGGGACCAGTCCATTCGATTCGGAGTTGAGAAAATCTAAAGTTTGAGGAGGTAGATCCACTATCTTGGCAATACAATGTCACGTAGGCTGACAATCACGTCCAGTCCCTTCACACCTTCAGAGGAAACCTTGAGAAGCACAAGTTTGTCTCCCGATGGGTCGGAGGGATCAGGGATCACAGAGCGGAGCCTCGGTAAATCAATGACGGATCTGCACATCCTCGTTTCAGATTAATTGACGGTGAAGAGGCCAGGGTTGGCACCGTCGCATTGGTTCGGACTTTCGAACGGAGCCTATTTTCGACACTGGGAAGCGGGCGGCCAAAATTGGAATCGATTTGCGGAAAAGAGATTTATCCAGCGGAGCCGCTAGACCAGTCAATGCAGGAGGGGACGCATCCAAAATCATTTGCGAGCGTATTAGTGGTCCTGATTGCTTTATGGTCGTGCGCAACTTGGCAAGCATACGAAGATCATGATACAACAGCGCCAAATAATTGTTTCCGATCAATTCTCCTTCTGACCCTCATCTACATCCGTCGGAAGGCCACATTGCATTAAATTTTGGCGTTGCAACGTCGACGATCTCCAGGACTCAGCCTAAGCGGAAATACAGCACCCGTGCACATGGCGGCTCTACCTGCAAACGTTCTACGCCATGTCGTAGACGTACACTGTCATCCTACTGAAGCCCCGTTCATATCTGCGGAATCCATGGAGAATCTTGAAATCACTGTCTGCGCGATGAGCACTCACCAAGGAGATCAAAGGTGCTCGGGTCCATGCCAAATTTCGCTCATGTGTGCTTAAGTGCATAGCTTGGTTCGCGATTTAGCGCTTCGCTACCCCCAAAAAGTTATCCCTTGTTTTGGGTACCACCCGTGGTAGTCTCGCAAGCCGATCCTGTGTTATTGCGGAGAGATTCATTTACAAGTATACAGGTTCACTCACATAATATCCCTCGGTCCCATACCGTCGAAACATGAACATTACAGACAGCTGTTTATCGGAAACGATGTCCAGCCGTCTCCGGAGAGTTTCAGTGCCTTTGAGGAACTTCTTCCTTTCCTTCCTGAACCTATCGCACTCCATGAGGTTATAACCGACCTGCGTCACAATTTTGAATTATTCCCATCGACCACTTCAATTCTCGGAGAAGTTGGGGTGGATAAAGCATTTCGTGTGGCTTTTGATTACCACGCCTCTCCGCGGAAACTGTCGCCGTTCACGATCCCCCTCGACCGTTTGAGTGTTCTTGCTCAACCCGTTCTTCCATATCCCGACGCGTCTTGCAGACCAAATCGCAATCCTCGAGGCGCAACTGGATCTTGCTGTCGAGTTGGGTCGCAATGTCAGCTTTCACAGTGTCAAATGCCCTGCAGCAACCGTGGATTTGCTCAGCAAGTTAAAACTCAAGCACGGTAAAAATTTCGAAAACATCCGGTCAACCTCAATATTTCTGCATGTTCCCTCAGATATGCTCACAGATACGCACCAGAATTGACATACACAGCTGTTCCATGAACCCCCAAGTCTGGACCGTGTTACAGGCGCGTTTTACGTCTCTTGCCACTGTTTGCTCATACCCCTTCATAGAAGAAGCATCCCAATATTTTCTTGTCCCTGTCGACTGTGATTAACGGCCGTTCCAACAACCTTCACGCGTTGATAGCGGCATGCTCCCCGGACCGCATCCTCATAGAGTCGGACTTCAACGATATTGATTTGTGCACCGAAAGGTGTATTGAGATGCTACATATTGTGGCCCACGTGAAAGGTGGGTCATGCGGGCTACACGACACTAAAATACTAACCATTATGGCCGCTTGAAAGGCTGGAGGCTAGAACAGGAATGGGGAAATGAGGTAGACGAAGGTAACTGGGGGGTCGTCCGCCGATTAGAAGCCAATTGGCACAGTTTCAAAAGCGAACGGAAGGAGGCCTGAGGGGCGGACATCGAAGCGGGGTATAATTTATCTTCCATTACCGCCACATGTAGGAAATGATGAGTATGATACAGACAGCAATCACGACGCCCATTATAATTGTGTCCCTCCGCCGTCGGGATTTGATCATGGACACGAGGTTGTTGAGACCGGGCATGGTGTCTGAAGAAAGCTGAGTTTGTGTAAAGCGAACGGCCAAAAACTAGCATACTTAGCACGCCTTTCATGCGGGAATTGATTCCAGCCAACGCAGTTCGTTGCCGACCGAACTCCGCACGGGTTTCGTACGCTTGACTAGAAATGGATTAGATGGCGCACGCCTTCGAAGATGAAACTGTACTCGAGGATATCATCCGTCATACGATGGGAACTATCGATTCGGCCTCGTTCCGCGAGTAGAGAATCCGCAGCCGATGACTTGTAGGCACTAGGAGGTGGTTAATACCGTTATGAAAACGAGAGGTCATAATTTGCTCGATGTCATTCCGAACGCCACTCAGCAAATTGGCATGATCCAATGCATTCTTGACGCTGGCCTGCAAAGTTCAAGATACGCCATGTGGAGGAATGGTGTTCATAGCACCTTAGTCCGCCTCAATTCTCGTGCATTATCTTGGAAAAGCTCCCCGTGTCTCTGGATAGCTCGCAACATCGATGCTGAAAGTGTGTCGGGTTCGATGGCCAATGCAGACAACTGTTCGTTGTTTTCCTCCAACTTTCAACGATGAGTTAGCCGGGGACTGCTGTGAAGAGCACCACTTCATTTGCCTTTTCAAGAAGGTCGTCCAACTCGAGTTCGAGGTCTTTCCACCGTTCACTTGACCCCGACGCTTCAAGGTCATCTGGACGTTGGGATATAGTGGAAACCAGCTGGGAGTACGAGGTAAGCTTGGAGTCGAAGAGATTTTCCAGAGTCCGGCATTGTCTGTGCAGTTGATCGTAGCTCGACATTGCGACGTGTCCCAGGGGAGCCGTTTTTTAGTTCAAGTCGTGGTTGCGGACAGCCGAGATACTGATGACTAAGATTCGTGACATAACGTGAGGTAAATATAGCACATTGAGTATTCTATTCCTAGACTCAGAATCCAAACCAGCTCTTTGCGCTCTGCTCAGCCGCTAGACGTTTGGCCTGCGATACGCAAAAAAATCAATATTTTTCATTCAACGAGCGGAAACCATCACCTGAGTCACCATGCTCTTGCTCCCTTCCTCCAGAGAGTTGAATCGGTCTTCCAGGTCACCAAGCATTTGTCTGAACGCATAGATAAGTCACAGGGGATTGCTAGGGACTCGCACTCACCCCCTCTCGCCAACCGCTGATTGGAGTCTTGCGTACAGGCTACTTTGGACCCCAGCGGCTGTCTGGGCCACAGACGAGGCAGAGGCGTTCGCTGGACTGGTAGACGGTCGTTCAACCGGTTCAGGGATCGGACGGTCCGGGCCTCCTACTTAAAAAAATGTAGGGTACAGTAAGTACGAGGACGGGACAGCCGTTGGAGGGCGTACACAAGACATCCAACTGTTCCCCAGTCATGGATTGTCCGAACCGGAACCAAGAGCTTAGTAGTGATGTCGGACCAAGAGAGACAGGTTGGGGTTGCGGCGGAACATCCGGCTTTGTAAATTCGATATCAGGCGGTGTGTATGCGCGTCGGAAGTCGAAGAGGGTTCCGTATGACGCCCGATCGAATATCTGAGAGGCCCCGTTCATCGTGCCTGCCATCCAATCGCCAGTGTCGTCACAAGTAAAAGATCTTCCGTAATATCAGTGCACTGGTAAACGTAGTATCGAGAAGCCGACTTACGAGGCACCGTGTATGGGGAGCTGCAATGTACACAAATGTTCTAACTGAGGAAGGGAAAACGCCAAAACCTCGTGGGTGTCGGTAAAGGCAACCAAAGCATGTGAACCTTGAACCAACAAGTCAGCCACAGTACGGAGAAGGTATTGAGATTGCGTGCCCATTTTCTCGACAATTTGTGCGCTTTGAACAGTACCAACTTTATTTCCCCAATCCGTCTTGGCGATCCGTGTACCATTTACATCGGCGAAGCATCTTGCACCCTTGGTACCAGCCGTGACAAGAATGCGATGCGTGTCAGGAGAGGTAGGGGAGAAGGATTGGCCAAGCTGCTCTTTAGTCGCTCGAAGGGGGACACCCTTGTTTGGGTCCACCAGGAAGGTTCCACCTCGGAGTGGATTAGCTACAGTCTCGGTTTTTTTCATGTCGGCGTCTATCTTCCAAGAAGAATTTGCGTCACGAATCAGGGTCAGGATCTCGGTAGCTCCAGATATATGGCCGACGATCAGACGAACACGCAGTTGAGGATCTAGATGGGCAGGGAATGAACAAGAGTTTGTGACGAGTCGAGCAAATAATTCTACCGTTTTCCAAAGGTGTTACGGCCCACGTCAAAGACGCTACACTATTAGCGGAATCCGATGCATGAATGAGGGACATTCTGTCTTTCTTCTTGTCCCGACCGCGGCGAAACATTACACGCGGCCCTCGCATGTCGATGACAATCAAAGATTCGGTGTAAGCGACGGCCAAAAATCCTGGAAATGCCAGGTAAACAGTCGTTCATAGGAACCATCCCTCACTCACCGATGTCAGAAATTGCGCATGCAGACACAGGCTTTCCAGTAGTGAGCAGGAAATAAGGGCTGAATCTAGACTCTTGCGGAGTAAGAACATGCGCCAAAGGAACAAGTTCATCATCAACAGCTTCTTTGAATTGAGGTGGGTTTGTTGAGCCCGATTTCAGCCGGTACACGACCACCTCGCCCGACGCGAGCTGAATGGCGCATTCCAGAGACTGATGAGCAAAATGTGCGGTTTGCACAACTGCCTGTTCGTGAAATGATGGCGAGGTCTTCTTGACTACTGCTGCATCAGTCAGCAATGATCGTAGGTCGATAGTAAGACTGGGAAGTGGTCTAGGAAAATGGTTTTGAATTGGGGTTGAGTCGGACACAAGGAGAAGTTGGGCGCTGATGTCGTGGAATTGGAGTGCAGCAGAAAGGTTGCGGTGTTGAGTCATCAGAATGCGCGGTTTTTGGAACTAACCATAGTTTAGGATTTTGGAACGTCGGTGACCGGGAACACAAACCTTGGCGAGCTTCATTTCCCTAGCTTTAGACTCGTCGCTCCAAGCAGCACCTCCTTTCAAAGGCAAAGCGAATGGGTCTGCCGGTTCATCGGCAGCCAGTAATTCGTGGGCCTCCCGATCGAGCGTAAATAGGTGCGGTCGGAAGACACCGGTGCTTGCCAACGACAACTGACTAGGAAGCCTCAGGGTATGTGGATCACTCTCCACGCTCAGAGACTTCAAGGTGGAGGCGAGTCTGTCCACCACCGACCCTGGTTCCTCGACCTCTTCTTCTGCAGCCGATTCGGAAGGAGTCAGAAACGAGGGCGGGGGGAACTGGAATGAGTCCAAGATGCGGGTGTCGCCGACTGATTCAAACGATATCAGGATGGCGGAAGGGTCGTAATATCCTGAAAAATGGGGGCTACTCCGGGGCACCAAGAAGAAGTCTTGGGGGATTCCTGGAGTGTAATAGAAGAAATCCGACAAAGGGACGAGTGACGCCTGCATAGCGGATCGCATGAACGGATGTAACGACGTCTGAGTCCCTGCCGGATTTGGCGGTTCCGAGGGGTTGAATGCAGGTAACCACAGGACATTTAACCCCGTGGCTTCACCATCGGCCATGATTAGGCCGCCAAGGATGGTTAACGCTGTTTCACCGCCCCTGGGATCTGTTGAGTTGGAGAAAGACGACCATGCTAACTTGTAGATAGGTTCTCTCTCTGCAGGAGGTGTATCACGTGGCTTGTCCAGTTCATCTACATCCATCACATTGACGTTAGTCGTATCCAGAGTTCTAACGAGAAGGGGTTGATCCTCGTCTTCGACGGCCCAGAATGCGATACAGCCATCAGAATACCCTACGGCGAAAAAGTGTCCGGCAGGATGAATGGCGATCGCTGTTGCAGCAGGGCGGCGATGGGTGAGGATGTCCTAAACTCTCTGGTTCATTAAAATCGCGGTACGGCCCAAGGGAACATACAGGGTGCCCATATCCAGCGCCGCCGGGGGCTCCCGCAGGCAATACGAATTCGTACGCACGAAGAGTATTTCGTTGTGTCTAGCGAAAAATCAAATTTCCAGCGCCCTCGGATTAAATGTCAAGTTACCAAGTCAGATAAAATGATACCGCCTGCCATCAAGATGTTCAAATAGTCGCAGGCAAATGATGGTGGAACCGACCGGAATATGCGACAAATAAGAGGTTCAAGTCGCGAGGATGAACCACTGTCTCTATAGGCAATTGACTGTGAAGTTACATTTCAGAATCGGAATGGCAGATGAACTGAGTTGTTAATACGACGTGATATCTGGCTTGTCCATGCGCGTTGCCATCGTTTTTTCTTGGTAAAGATGCCACATATTAGGTATCCGATATTCGGATTTGCGGAGGCATAGCAAGTCGTAAGTTCGTATCTCTCCCGATTCTAACGCAATGAAGGCCTGAATGGATAGAGATCAACTTTGCGCACAAAATCGAGGCTGCAAGGGACCGACGTGCGAGTGAGAAGGCGAAATAGTCAAGGAGCTGAAATACACCGTCAACTTGTAGATGAACTAACGCTCCTCCTCCACGTACGTTGCTTGGTCGAATCTCGCAGACGTGGCAAGTTTAGGTCTGCCAAAGGACGAAAGGTCCCATATATGTAGTCTGCTTCGCTCATCTTCACTCAACCGCGGTGAGAATGGTTTGGGAGACAGGTATGCACGATCATACCGAGGCACACAATCTGGAAGGTCGAACTTGAGAACTGAAGGAACCTGACTTTCACAGGTTCCGGGAGGGACAGTTTGGTTTCAACAGAGGGTCCACCAAAGATGTGGATCGCGCCAGCCGCAGTGCCTTGTCAACGTGAGCCCGGTGTACAACAAGCAGTATAGCACGCTCTACCGATGGCAAGTAAGCCTGCTATGGGTTCAACGGCGACTGTTGTGATGTCCAAGGGATATTCGAAATTTCTCAAGGTCGTAACGCTCCAGTCCTCTTTGTCACGAAGATCCGACGAAAGATCTGCATAGACGGTGCGGTCATGTTTAAACATTGAGGACTACGCCTAGCGCGTATGAAGAGCGTAGAAATAAATGGAGATGAAATGCAAGTTGATGGATACACAGATGGGATACAGATGGAAATAGGAGCAAATCAAAACTGTGCTACTCTTGGTTGCGACGTCCCTCTAATCTTCCCAAGCCAGCTGCGGGGCTTCAACTTGGCCGTGTCGCCAGCATGAGGGCTATTCGTCACGTCCGAAATGTATGGAGACGATCTTGCCACCGGCAAGGTTCGCTTCGGGGAAGGAACGGCCGCGCGCCCACTCTGGCGCACAGGTGTGAATCCAGAGTGTATGCTACTCAGCACCTTTCGTACCTGAGGCGTACCGTTCTCGTCGGGAAGACTCTCGGCGGTGAATCCTTGTGTCGGAACATTGATGTCCTCGAAGTCATCGGGTGCGCGCCGTTTCTGGCCGAGAACCGGGGCAGAAGGCGAAGGAGGAGTTGGGACACTCCGCCTTTCTGGGGTCTGTGCTCTGAAGACCTGTGGTAATGCTCTTCGTTCTGGCGTCTTGGGCCTGGGTAAAGCAGATCCCGAAGCAACTCGGTTTGATGGGGCTCGGACCGGACTCGGGGGAAGGAAGGATGGAAGGGATGGGACTGGTGGAATGGCAGAGAGTGTGTTCGAACGTTGCCGTGTGGAAGAAAGAACGGGAAGTGAAGGAGATGCCTTGAACTCGGAAGCTTCCATCGGCACACTCGATGTTTTCGCCGCCGCCAGTTTTGCCTGCAGGTTCTGAACCTTGCGGGTGAGAGACTCGACCTTCGTCGTGAGCTTCTTGTTGTTCTTGAGCATTCTAGTCGCAATGAAATCAGTGAAACCCCAAAGCACAGCGATTTGGACATACTCAAGGGCACGATCGTCGTTCTCTTCAATTTCTGCGCACTTGTTTTTGAGCAATTCCTCCATCTCGTTGTTGCGATCCTCCAAATCAGCTATGACACTTGACAGGTCTGGTTGCGACTGCAGAACCGTCAATTGCTTCTGAAGCTCGGACATTTCGCGACGATGCTGGGCGTTTTGCAAGCTCAGATTGACTTCTGCTGCTTTGCCAGTCTTCTCTGCTCGTGCAAACTGCGCCTTGGCGTACTCCAGATCCGTGGTCAAAGAAGCGGTTATTTGCTCCCTTTGGATGGCGTCAGAAGTGGGAAGCAAACTGGCAGAAAAAACTTACTTTTCTTTGACCTGGTTCTCCAAATATCTGCGCAGGGTCAAGGAACGCTGAATCTCGGCTTGAAGAGCGGTGATCTCTTCCTGCAATGCAGTCCTCTCCTCCTGCACCGACTCTACCTCTGACCGTGCCTGCGCCAGCTCCGCCGCCACGGCCGACAGCTCCAGCTTGAGGTCTTGTGATGAGGATTCGGCATGGTCCCGTCGTTCTTGGGCATCATGGAGAGCGGCACTGTGCTCCTCCAACTCCTGCTCACGCGCCTCGGCGTCTTGCTGCAGTTGGTGTCGCAAGGTAGCAGCATCCTCGATCAAAGTACCGCACCGGGCAGTCTGCTCTTCGAGCTGGGCATCCAGTTCCGCCACGCGATCTTCAAGCTCGCGAAGACGGGCCTCCGAGGCTTCCCTGACTTGCGCAAGGTCTCGGACAGTATGTTGATGGAGAGTCTCCAGCTCCTCGTGGGCAGTTTGGACCTGGTGAGCGTCGGAAACCGCCGATGTGACTTGTTTGCGCAATTCCTCGACAGCTGTCGCGTGCTCGTCGCGGATGCGCACAATCTCGGCCCTCAGACCCTCGGCTTGTGTAGCGGCTTCCCCAGCAGTAGCCTCCAGCTCCTGTCTTGTACGTGTTGAATCCAAAAGAGCCTGACGATACTCTTCCTCGGCGGCCTCGCACCGGGCCTGAGCTTCGTCCAACGCGCTGGCTGTTTCAACAAGCCGTCCCTGCAGCAAGCCCAGCTCCTCCACGTGCTTGACCTTCAACCGCGTTAACTCACCCTCGAGATCGTTGTCGCTCAGCAAACGGTCCTTCTCAGCCAACTGGGAATCGAATTGCTTGATTTCGGCTTGGTGACTCGCCTGCATGCTACTGACAAGCGACTGAAGATCTTGCTGCTGCTTGTCCAGCTCCGCAACTCGAGCCTCCCAGTCGACGGATTCGGCAGCGGGAGCGGCGCGGTTCTCCTTCAATTGTCGGAGTGCATGCCGCGACCGATTGACAGTCTCCATGAGCACTCCGACCAATGCGCAGAGCGCAGCATCGCCATCCTCCAGCCGAGCCTCCAGCGTCTCCACATCTACTTCCAGGTCCTCCGCGCGCGAGATCGCCGCGTCCCTCGCCTGCCGAGCATCCGCGCAGTCCTCGACCATCGCGTCCAACTCCGTCGTCATCTCACCGAGCCTGTCCTCCTGCAGCTTTAAGTTCGTCCCCATCCGCGCGACATCGTGCTGAAGGATCCCGACAAGCTCCGTCCGCCGTAAGACGCGGAGCTCCTGCTCCTTTAGCTGCTCCCGCAGCGCCACCGAGGCCTCGTTCGTCGACATCGCAGAGAGCTGGTGGAACTGTAGCGCGCTGTAGCGCGTCTCGCCCTCGGCTATTTCGCGCTGCGCGTCCTCGAGGTCCTTGAAGAGATTGGTGACCTGGAGATTCAGGGCGTTGCGCTCCGTCTCGACATCGTCGAGCATCCTGGACATGTCGCCGAGTCGCGCGTCGAGCTGTGCGAGGTCGTCTTGGTGTGCGGCTCTGATCCCATCGAGCTCCGACGCCCAGCCTGACTCCTTCGCCGCCATTTGTAAAAGTAGCTCATCCCGCTGCCTTGTCATCGTGTCAAGACTCTGGCTTGCACTGTCAACTTGCAATTGCAGGTCTTTGAGCCTTCGGGACGCGTCCTCCAGCGCGTTCTCCGAAGTGGTGGAACTCGGGAGTGCCTCCTCGCTCGTCGAACCCCTCTGTGACCGTAAATGCTCGATAACAACTGCCGAGGCCGTGGCGGCGAGACCCATCCGCCGGAGCTCCTGATTCTTCTCGTGCAGCAAAGCCTGTTCGCGGTTTGCTGCCTCCGCTATTTGCCGGTGCAAGAGCTGCAACTCGGAGTGAAGCCGGGAATCAGCTACCGATGCGTCATCTGAATTCGCAGCGGTTAGGGACGCGATCCGGGCCTCCAAAGCCTCCTCGGTGAATTTGGCTTCGGACTGGAGGAACTGGACGTCCCGACGAAGAGCGTCGCGCTCCGCCCGGATGCGCTCAATGGCACCAAGGAGGCGCGCGATGTCCTCTTCCGAAGGTTGAGGTTGGGCCCCACTACCAATTGTGGTTATTCAGAGACTGCCAAGTTTGGAGCAAGAAAGGTGACGCACCGTTGCTTAGCGTTCAGCCCCTCAATGAGAACCTCCTTCTGGCGCAGCGCGTCGGAGAGGCGAGAAATCTGCGCCTGGGCCTCCTCAACTTCGTCCAAGGCCACGTCCTTCTCGTGCACCAGTTCGATATTCCGCCCCTCCATGTCGAGCGCCCGTTCCGACTCGACGAGCAGCTTCTGCTCCATCCGCCGTAACTGCTCCTCCAAGGACTTGGTCTCGGGCGCATCCTTCAGCAGCGTCTCCAACGCCGCAATCTTCGCCTCGTCCTCGTCGATTCTCTTCAACAACTCGTCTTCCCGCGCGGCATCTCCCTGCTGCTCCTTCAGGTACTCCAGGTCCTCGCTCTTCTCCTGTAGCGCCACCCGGAGATCGCGTATCTCTGTCTGGAATCGCTTCTCCGCGGCTGATCGCTCGTTCTCGACTTTGAGCAAGTCATTTTGAACCTGTGCGAGTTTTGCAGTGGCGGCGCGGAGCTCGGGCTCTTTCTGGGCGAGTGACGCGCGGGCGTCCTTGAGCTCTTGCTCCAAAGTGAGGATCCGCGTATCGGAGGCGGATGATGACCGCGGGCGGGTGGCACGTTGACGTGCAGGGGTGGCGGCCGTGGGTGCCGGGGAGCTGAGCTGCCGTAGATTACCTTCCAATTCCCGCACGCGGGCTTCGAGGGTGTTCTTCTCTTTTTCGAGTTTGGTGCCGCGTGCATTGACATTGTCCGACTTGTGCGATATGGATACGAGGGTAGCCTCGAGCTCCCGCGCTTCTAGATCTTTAGCTTTGAGCTTTTCATGTGCCCCAGCTAACGCCGCCGCTGCGTTCTGGGCGGCAAGGGATTCGTTTCGTAAGTCTTCTGTACATTTCGCGAGGGTAGATTCCAAGGTGACTGCGCGTGCCGCTTCGTGGTTTAGCTGGGAAGGAGAGTTGGGGGTGAGTTTTATTTCGTGCGCGGTGGCACCAGCACGCACTTTGTGGAGGGTCTCGTTTAGATTAGCTTTGAGTTCTGCTAGTTCGGCGGCCTGCTTGAGGATCTCGTTCTGTTGTGCGGCGATCTGGGTTTCTAAAAACAAGTCAACGGAGGTGAAGGAAAAGGTCAGAGAACGAACCCTTGCTGGATAGCTTGTTCTTGAAGGCCTGTGTCTCTTCGGTGACCTCGTTACTACCAATCTGCCAGACGGACATGGCGGGGAGGCCTCTTGGTCGGCGGCGTAAACAAGGCGTGAAGGGTAACGTGATCGTGTTGATATTGATGGCTGACAAATCGATTCACTCAATAACCGAGCCCCGCGGACATTTAAAATTGTATACTCTCCGTATCTCTGCCAACGGCGAACGATATTCAAAGCCGCCGGTTGGTGTCCACCCATTGGTCAAGTGGACTGTAGGCGCTCCCCTTCCCTTGATTCTTGCAGAGGAAGTTGAGCAGAGAACAAGAAAGCGTGGAGCATCGATATGACGTCCAGTATGCCCATCGAGCTCAGTCCGAGACTGTCCCGGCGTCCGGTATCGACCAGACACGGGTTGCGAGGCTCATCCCGATGCCCACAGGCAGTGTCGCGATCTCCGAACCCGTAGGAGAAAACCCGATGTTCATGGAGGGAAAACTGGGGGACTTGTCAGAGAATCTGGAAAGGTGACATCATGGTTATCAGGATTAGCAGTCCATTTCTGTTCAAATGGGCGAGTTTTCAAAGAACGCGAAGCAAATGTGAAAGGTATAAAGAGACGACGCGACACGTAAAAACAACAAACACGCTCTCGTCTCCGTTTCCACAAACACAGACTGTAATACAGTCCTCAAATAGTCCTCCGTCTCCGTCGCCCGTTGCTCATCAGCCACCTCACTCGGCGATATCCATTTCGTTATAAGTACCAGCCCGTATGCGTCTATTCTATCGTGTAGTATTTGCTACTCACTCTCCCTGCTAGCTGGTCTGCAGTCAACCCTTCCATTACCATGTCCACGAACGGCGTCCTTTCTCCCTCTTCTTCTGGTGCCCCCTCGCGAGTCACTCTTTCCCTGGGTCATCTCCCCAGTAAGAAAGATATCAAGGCTCCTTGGCCCCGGACCCCGACGCGTGTATGTCTTTGTCCTTTTTTTAATTTTTTAATTTTTTCATCTCAAAACAATACAGGTTGACCCCAACAACCCGCCGTGGCCCGCGTACCGCGGCTACCATGAGTACTCGTTCGCTCATGCGACCATGCAGTCGCGCCTTCCGACCATCCTCGGCAAGGCCATTGAGGACACCACCCGCACCCTCAACGAGCAGTCCTCCGAGGAGAAAGTCGTCGACCTCGTCGCCTGCATCGAGCGCATGGCAGATCTCATGGCCGACCTCAGCGGCAACAAAAAGCTCAGACCTATCATCGACGACGACGAGGCCGACGTCGCCCTCTGGAACAAGGAGATTGCAAAATTCTTTCAAGGCAAAGATTTCATGAACGCCCCTTGGTTGTTTGCCGAGGCCTACAAATACCGCCGTCTTCACGAGTGCTTCAGTGTCAGCAAATTCTGGAAAGATTATGACGTCTTTTACAGGCAAAAGGTCGGTCCGCTGGTTGGTATCATTTTGCCTTCCTTCTGACGCGCTTCGTACAGTGCGACACATTCTCGCGCTCGTCCGAGGCGGTCTTTGAGCTCTCCATGCGCTTCGCCGAACCGTTCAAGATGTCGGACAACCTCTCCGAGTCTGAGAAGCTCGAGGCGGAGCGCAACATGTTCCTCGAACTTACGCAAGTTTGTCTGTGGGGCAACTCGACCGACTTATCCCTCCTCATCAACATGTCGGAAGAACAAATCAAATCGCTGCAATCTACCGGCGGCGATCACCTTGCTGCCACGGAGAAGAACATCCTCGGAAATCACCTCAATGAAGTGTGGGAATCTGTCAAGGTTGTGCGGTCCGGGACCGGCGGGCGTGTAGATTTCGTGCTCGACAACGCTGGATTCGAACTGTATTGTGACTGCGTCTATGGTTAGTCGTACTCGCTCCGCAAAAACATATGCTCACCGCCGTGTCCTCGCAGCCGACTTCCTTCTCCAGAGCGGTCTTGCGACGCAAATCCGGTTCCACGGGAAACGGTTTGCGTGGTTCGTGTCCGACGTGACGAAGAAGGACTGGGAATGGCTTCTGAACACCATGGTGTACGGCCAGCTGTTCCCCAAGGCCACAGATGTCGAGCTAGAGTCGCTCCGCCGCCTCGGGCAGCGCTGGAAGGTAGGGTCTTCCTCCCCGTTCGCGAACAAGATATTGACTAACCTCGCCGAACAACAGCAATACGAAAAGGAGGGCAAGTGGGTTTACGAGCAGCACCCGTTCTGGTGCACAGGCTACACGTTCTGGGACCTCCACTCGGAGGCCCCGGATCTGTTCCTCCACCTCTCGCGCTCGGACCTCGTGTTCTTCAAGGGCGATTTGAACCACCGCAAGCTGACGTACGACTGTGCCGCGCCCGCGAGCACCCCGTTCGACGTCGCCATCGGCCCCATGGCGAGCTCCGCGGGCGCGCCCAAGGTCGTCAGTCTGCGCACCATCAAGAGCGATGTTGTCGTTGGCTTGGGCCCCGAGGGCGACGAGATTGCAGAAAAACTAGACCATACGGAGCCCGGGTGGAAGATTAGCGGGAAATACGTGAGTTGCGCTCGTGCGCTGCATCAGAATGTTCGTCGTTGCTGACCATCAACCGTGAACACAGGCTGTTGTGCTCCTGTCAGAAGGTCGCCCCGGAGAGAAGGTGCGGTTCGCGTAGATGCTGCGGGGATGGCAGATGGCACGCAATGCGTCGTCATCTTGCTTACTTTTGGGATCATCTTGTTGGCTTCCCGCCCTATACCTCCCTTTCTTGAGCCATTTTATTCACTTCAGGCTGTATATCCTAGACGAACAACGAGCAAATGAAATGTAATGACATGTACAAAATGGTTCTTTCCTGTCTGCTCTCCGCTCAACTGCAACTTGAAATTAACCGGAAAATACGACAACATCCTTCAGCATCCTTCCTAGACTGTCCAAACTACCCAACTATCCATATGGTTTGAGTAATGTACCCATATGTTTCCACGCACGGGCAAGCTGAGCCCGGTAGCACCAACCGGTGCAAGAATGGCACAATATGCTTGCACTATGCTGACAATACACCTCTTCCGCATACGTCCGGCGGTCCCGACCTCCTTTTGGCTCGGGGATCCTCGACGGGCAGCGTGCTGATCTCGGAGACTTGATAAGTATCGCGAAGAAATGGCGAAGACAGGGAGCGCTGTTGCCGTAAGGTGCCGCACGGAGACAACGAGCTGTGTTCAATGTTGCTTAGCTGTACACCCACATTAAAATTTTGCAGGAGGATCGGAACCCGCGTGACCTAATATGCACGCTATGTGGGGCAGGCGCGGGTCTTTTGTGGGGTGGTTAATTGTGTGAACGGCCAGGAGCGGCCCCAAAAGGCCGTCGAGACACGAGAAAGTCTCCTGGCTGGCATCGCAACAGAAAATTTCCATTTTGGGCGGAAACTGTAGTTCCCAAAATGGACCATGCAGACCACCAACCACGATTATCCATCTCGTTGCAAAACCACTACCCGGCGCGCCTCACTCTGCTATTCTGGACTTGACTGGGGCTTTTGAGAAAGTTTGAACCCTCACTGTATGACGACGGGCCCTTCATTGCTTGTTCATTGCCAAGACATTTCGAAGTTTCACGCAACATCAATATCTTTGGAGGGTCGCCATGCTTCTTCTGCACCAACTCGGCATTATTTTTACTATCTTTACTTCCGGACAACAAGCCTCGATCTCTCCGTGCACAGTAGGTAGATCTCCGCTTTGCGAATGGTTCCACGAGCTGGTCCACGAGGGCTCTCATGACGATTCAAAGACCATGATGTACGCAATTGATGTTGTCGCAAGTATAAAGGGCTATTCAAGAAATATGCAACGACACCAGTTCACTCAGGTTCACCTCGGTCTTCGCATTTCATCATGCTCGCACTCTCCCTCCTTCCCGCTATTCTCCTTGCTCTACGCGTCGCTGCTGGACCTGTTGAGAGCAGCTTCATTAGCCTGCCCATTTCCCGGCACTTCAACTTCACCGGGTCGGCTACCATTGTGCAGCAGGACTTTGCTCGCGTCCAGGCTATCAAGTCGCGCAAGTCGGGCGTTTCCTCCCGCGCCGCCATCTCGGAGCCCGTCGACAACCAGGCCGTCTCCTACATCGTATGTGATCTCTATTCTCAGTGGATCACTGCTTTAACATATAAATAGGCATCTGTCGGTGTCGGTAGCCCAGCCACAACATACCAGCTCATTGTCGACACCGGTAGCTCCAACACCTGGGTCGGCGCCGACCAGGCATACGTCAAGACCTCGACGTCGGTGAAGACCTCGAGCTCTGTGGTAAGTGCCTGCTCGTCACTTTTTTTTTTTTTGAATAACCGTTCTTCAGTCCGTCAGCTACGGCTCTGGATCCTTCTCTGGCACTGAGTACACTGACACGGTGACTCTGGCCCCTGGCCTCGTCATCACCAAGCAATCCATTGGTGTTGCGTCCACGTCCTCCGGCTTCACCGGCGTTGACGGTATCCTCGGCATCGGTCCCGTTGATCTCACGGAAGGCACTCTGAGCAAGGCTTCGAGCACCATCCCCACCGTCACGGACAACCTGTTTAGCCAGGGAACCATCAGTTCGGACGTCATCGGTATTTCCTTCGAGCCCGCCACCTCTGACAACGACGAGAACGGCTCGATCGCATTCGGTGGAACTGACAGCTCCAAGTTCACCGGGTCCGTCGCCTTCACCCCTCTTACCACTACCTCACCTGCTAGCGAGTACTGGGGTATCAACCAGTCCATCAAGTATGGCGGCACCACGATTTTGAGCTCCACCGCCGGAATCGTCGACACCGGCACCACCCTCGTTCTCATTGCCACGAACGCTTTCACCAAATACCAGAAGGCAACTGGCGGAAAGCTCGACAGCACCACCGGCCTCCTCAAAATCACTTCTTCTCAGTTTGCCGCCCTATCCAACCTCGACTTTGTTGTTGGCAGCGTTCGTACAAGTCCTCATTTGGTGACCCATAACTCACAATCGATATCATTTAGAATACCTACACCCTGACACCCAACGCCCAGATCTGGCCGCGTTCCCTGAACAGCGCCATCGGTGGAACCTCCAGCGGCATTTACCTCGTGAGCTTCAAGTTTTCGCTGCACAGTGCTATATGCTAACCCGCCAACCATAGGTTGTTGCTGACCTCGGATCCGACTCCGGTGAGGGTCTGGACTTCATCAACGGCTACGCATTCCTCGAGCGCTTCTACTCTGTGTTCGACACCGCGAATCAGCAGATTGGCTTCGCCACCACCGCTTTCACGACTGCTACCACGAACTAATAAAGCAAAAGAGACTTTGGCTCTGCGACATGCGAAGTCTGCGGACCATCTTTCGGACACTTGTTCAATTACGTAGAATAGCAATTGTAAAATACTCCTTCACAATGCGAAGTCAAGTTCGAGTCCACTGTCGAGTCCGATTCCGAAATGGTTCTATGTGCGTCGACAGGAAGGTTCGCGTTTCTTTTGGACTTCTTCGACCTATGAAGTCGAGTTCCAGAGGCCTTGATAAGTAGATAGTCGGGTGGGTGTAACGCGTAGCAAGTCTTCGAATATCAATTCAGTGACGTAGTAATCAGAAAGGGCACAAAATTCCCAGCCGCGAATTCCTACCCTTGGCGTTTCCCACGAGCAAGTTGTTGCTTTGCTGCAGGTTAAATTATTGAATACTAGTCTAACATGATGATCCATGGCTTCGAGTTAATACATGTGTGAAGTAAAAGAAATTACAAAACTAGTGATATAGATTTTGACGCCTTAATCCAACTCCTCGTCCCAGCCCCCGGGGACATGATTCGACTGGCCTGTTGTATCAGAGTTGGATCGCGGGCGAGATGCGCCACTGGATCCACTTTGGCCACTAGCTCCACCGGCACCACTACGCCCACTGCCACTTGGAGGAGGGCCGTTGCCCATGTAGCCAAACAAGGACTGTAACAATGCTCCGCCAGTTCCAGGGGCTCCCGGCGACGCAGGGCCACGTCGAGCATCCGGTCCGGTACCATTGCCTGCAGGCGGTGGCCCGTGGTGCTCCGGCTGGGGAATCAGGGCATGTCTACGGAACCCTGTTCAGCAGTCGCTCGACAAATTAAGAGGTGTTCATACCGGCAAACAGGACACGTTCCGCTCGATTTCAGCCACGGAATGATACAGGGCTCGTGGAAAGGATGTTTGCATGGTAGGGTTACGACAATCTGCTCGTCAGGATCCTCAGTCTCCAGTTTGAACTGATCCTTGCAAACGGCACAGTCCCTGTCTAAAGTAGGAGCTGTGATGTTGGACGTGAGTAGATGGTTGCCAATATTAGAAAGACACCAACAGCCGAGTTCCAGAACTTCACGCGGTAATTTATCGATTATTTCCTCGGTCGCGGGGACAGGTCGGCTCGAATTGGAATTTTCCATCAACTGGGTGATGATTTGATCCAAAGCTTTGTGAAGGAGTTAGCTATTGAGAAAAACACTCAAGGCGTTTATCATTCACCTTCTTGATTGAAGACGTAGTCTCCCATTCTACCCGGCTGAACACCGTCCCCCATTCCACGGGCAAACATGTCCGTCAGATGTTCCCTCCCGAGCAGAGCCATCAGATATCGAGCCATTATCGGCCCAGTGATTCCTCCAGGGCCATCTCCTGGTTGCCGCTGCATGAAACTGACCGAGGAGGTGAGTAAACAGGTGTTCAGATTCTGCGAAACCCTTACTCCTCCATGGTCGGCTGATCTGGATTTTCGCCCCCAAGCGAACCTGGACCTGTAGGTGTTCCAATCCGTATTGACCTGGCTGGACCGGTCCCACCACTGGTACGTATTTCGAATGTGCGAGTAACTCTGGGGCCCTGCGAAGGAACGGCTTAGGTCGCGGACTGCTTATGTTGACACTACTCACATTTGACCGTTGGTCCGCAGGACGGCTGGGGGTTCTAGCTTCAGAAGCTCCACGATCGGCCATGCCTTGTAATGCGACTGAGGCTCGGTGAGACGGGGAACAGGGCCATGACTATAACCAGCGACGAACGCAAAAACGCCTCGAGACCAAGTGGAAGTTCGTCCCCACCCATTTCCGGGACACCTTGTCGGTGGAATTCTCGTGGATCGTCCGTCGGATTCTCCATCTATGTATGTTGGTCATTTAAATCGAGGTCCAAGTGCGATCGACCAACTTTCTCAACAAACGACCCATGGCAGGATGCACATACAGGATCTGGAACCTGTTTGGACAATAAGGTTGGAAATGGTGGCGAAGCAAGTTGATACTGACCATCAGCGGTCTCATTTCCGCGTTGCACTAGCGGGGAATCAGGATGGAGTGGCGACCAAGGAGACGATTTGTACCTCATGGCAATACCACAACGGTTCTCGAGAGGACATGATGAAGAGGAAAGAAAGAGTGAAGAGACGCTAAAACGGGAAGGCGGTGAGTGCTGTATGACGAAGCTGCGAAGCCGCGATCGGCCTAAGCGAAAACGTGACATCTTGTGATTGATTTTCTGTGACCTTCGTCTTCACCGCGGTGGCCGATGACTTTTCGGGAACAAAACACCAGATCCAAACATGTCTTCCCGTTTGCCTGTATTTTTATAGTCGTCCGAAAGATAATCCTAAAAATCCACTTTCTCGGATACATTTTTGATTCACAAATAAAACCCAAATTCAATTCCCCTTTGCATCGCAAACGCTCGAGAAAAATGCCCCATTTTCTGTTGCTTTTATAGCAGTAGAAATATGTTGTTTTGTGTCCCAAACAGAGGGATTACAATGGAAAAATACCTGTTTGGTGCTCGAAAAGGGGTCTGCTTCTCAACTAAAAAGAAACTGAACATAGCGTGTTTTTCGTGGGAGTTTGGGATGAAAAAATAGACTCTGTTTTTGATGCACAACATATGTCCAAAAATGGATCATTTTTTCCGGATCTTTGGGGCGGCGAGGAAAATTTACCCAAACGGGAAGTCATGTTTGGACCACATGTTTTTGTCCCTAAAATCCATCGGCCACCGCAGTGCTTTCTTCCACTCGTTCTTGTTCTCCGTTTTTCAACCTGTGAGTAGCGTTTCAATCCTTTTTACACGATGATCATGGTTCCCTATTATACGATGCACCTTTTTTGTGTTCCTGAGATCATATACCGGGTTTACTGACTTTTTTGGCGCCTCCCTTCCGTCGTCCAGACTTGTTTTATTGACATCCTTTCCACAGAAAATCGGTGGCATTTGAGAGGGAGACCACATATGTATTTAGGCTGCCTACGTACATGTATTCTGTCGAGAATTGACGAACACCGTGCAGTTTTGTGCCTCGTGCAAAGCAAAAAGCAAACTATATCGGGTCTCCCACCTCGTTCCATGTCACCTCTGGAACCCGCCGACGTTGTGTCGCTGGTAGTCCTGCTTGCGACGATCCTGTATGACTTGACGTCGAAAGCTCAAACAACGCCCAAATCCACCCAGTCATTATGGCACACCTTGAGCTCTCCTTTTCAAAACTTCTTGACGCTCGACGACCTCGAGGAATCGCCAGGTTCCTCAGCTCGTCGCTCCAGACTGAAGATTAGTTCCTTAGTGGGACTGGGGCTCCTTCAATGCGCTGGCTGGTTGGCCTGTTTTGTGTATGCGTTGGTCTCTGGGCAGCATGTGGCCACGGTCCCGTTGTTGATCTCACTTGCATGGGTGCGTCACCAAGTTCTCCGCCTTACTTTCTGGCTTACACGTCTTCGCTAGGGATACACTTCTATGAGGATAGTATCAAATGCCCCGATTACACCGCCGTTTCTCTCCATTGTTTTCGCGTCAATCCAATTTGTTGACCCCTTGACCCGACTGACCCTCGGCGTCGTACATACTGGAAGAATCTGGAGCTCCATGCTACCACTGAATGCCGCCCGCATCATCGCGCCCGCTCTCTTCATTTGGATCGCAGGGACTCTCCCATTGCAAACGAGGGCAGCCGCTGTAAACATCGCGGGGCCAAAAGATGTTGGCGTGCTCTTTCTGTTGCCTCGCATCATTGAACAATGCCTGTCAGATACCTTCAGTGGCCCTGTCTTGCCCGGAAGACAACGTAAATGTAAATTCCTGATCCACTCCTGGAGTCTGCAAAGCTCTCATGCATGGGTTCAAGATGTGGGAATGGGCTACCTTCTCTTTTGTGGAGCCAATATTCGACTTGGCTAACAAGGGAACCCTCAATGACAGCGATGTGTGGTCGTTGTCACCCTATTTCAAGCACAAGAATCTGTTCAATAAATGTTTAGAATATCGTGCAAGACATCCCACTCACTCGCTTATCCGTTTTCTCCTCGTCTCAAATTCTTTGGATTTGATTCTAGACATCGTCCTGGAATTATGGGGTATTGCTGGCTCTCATTCTGATTTGTTTTCTTTCTAATGTTTATCGTTTGCTAAGGTGCTTTCGTCGGTAATGGTGCCTTCGTTGATTTTCTCCTGTGACTCACTCGACTTGCGATCCGTAGGATTCGTCCCTCCTTATGCACTAAAAGAGATCTTGGCCGCTCTTGCCGATCCTACACCTGAATCACGCAGCACTGCCTACTATTGGACGCTGGTTACCTTCATAGCGCATCTTTCCTTCGCCCAGGTCGATTTGATCCAAAGTTGGCACACACGAAGATGCTACGAAAGGCATGGTTTCATTCGATTTAAACGCGCGCATTTGTCTCAGGGCGATGATTACAGAACGCGTGGCCAGCTCTTTTGCACTCTGCACTACAAATCGTTGGTGCGTCAAGAGATGAGCGGGAAAATAAATACGCAAAAGGGAGATGAATCAGAGGTGGACAACGCAAATTTGGGCAAAATTGTGAACTTGATGCAGTATGTATCATTTATTTTGGTTGTTCTCGTCTGATCTCCCAGCAGAGGCGATTCATACGCAGTGTCGCAGCGGTTCTGGGAATTCTCCGCTATTTTCGCATCTCCCATACGACTCGTCATTGCCCTAACATTCCTTTATCAGTAAGCGGCAATCTTTCAAATTACTGGGGTCAACTCACGACCTCTTAGAATCCTGGGATGGAGTGCTCTCTCTGGAGTGGTTGTCGTCCTTTTGGCATATGTCGTCAACTATCCTTTGGCAAGATACAACATCCATGTGACGAGGCATTCATGGAAAGCAAAAGACAGCCGCATGGAGAAAGTCAATGAGCTCCTGCAGAATATCAGATTCCTGAAATTCTTTGGCTGGGGTATACATAGTGCTGCTGTCGGCAACGTCCACTGATTTTCCGGTAGAATATCATTGGTCAAATACGGCGAGCAAAGCCCGAGAAAACGAGCTGAGTTGGCGCATAAAGGAGAATATAGTCGACACGATAATCTCGTTCATTTGGTACGTTCCGCTCTACTTTTCTGCGAACATCTCTCGAATGGCTACAGGACGTGGATACCGTCCGCGACCGCGCTGACCTCATTTTTATGCTACACCTTGATCGCAGGCCAGCGCTTGACCGTCTCCAAGGCATTCACCTCCCTTGCTCTCTTCTCACAGTTGCAGGAGCCGATGACCGCCTTGCCGGGTCAATTCTTCGCCTTGCTTCACGGTGAGTCTCAATGACGATCACCGTTCAGTACCGCTTATCTGGGACAGCCTATGTCTCAATGCAACGAATCGAAGCATTCTTGGAGGAGGACGAAGTACCGACGTGGGCGTCCACTCTCACCGCCTCAGAGCTTGAGTCTTCTCGCCACGGGATCGGGTTTTCGAATGCCACGTTTGAATGGCAGGTTCCTCCGCAGTCGCCGTCGGTGTCCACCCGCTTCCAGCTTGGTCCTCTGGATGTTACTTTCCCCGAGGGTAAACTGACGCTCGTAAGCGGGGCCACGGGCTCCGGAAAGACGGCCACGCTGTTGGCCTTACTTGGAGGTTAGCCTCTGATGAAGCTACCATGTCCTTCTCTCACCCTGGCCCAGAGATGCACTGTGTGAACGGGACTGTGCTCCTCGACAAGACACAACACCAAGTAGCTTATTGTGCTCAAAATCCATGTGAATATCTCGTCGTGTCGGATCACCTCATCGTTGAGAAACCTATAGGGCTTGAACATGCGACTATCCGGGACAACATCATCTTCGGTGCCGCATACGGATTTGACAAGGTGGGTACAGAGTCTAACCGAACACGTTCAAGTGGATACAGAGTCTAACCGAACACGCTCAGGCACGATACCAAGCCGTAATTGAGGTATGCGCTCTCGTCCGGGACCTTGAAGTTTTTGATGCTGGCGATATGACTGGTACTCTTCTTAAAAGTCGTGCGTGTTTCTCCTTGACGCCTTTCCATCTCAGAGATTGGCGAGCGGGGTGTCACCCTGTCCGGCGGACAAAGAGCTCGTATTGCATTAGCGCGGGCTCTCTATTCTCAGGCCAAGGTACGGGACCCTATCTGCCCAAATAAAACGTGTCTCAGCGTCACCCCGCGCAGTGCATTCTTCTAGACGATCCGTAAGTGCCTGTGCGGAGTTATGCTACTTCTTGGCCCTGATGCGCAGGTCACTAGCCTCGCCGCAGTAGACATGCACACAGCTCAGCATATCGTAGCGAACTGCTTGACAGGCCCCTTTGCACACGATCGCACTATCATTCTCGTCACCCACCATATCAGCCTATGTCTGCCCATCGCACATTATCTAGTGGAGTTGGCTGGAGGCCATGTTCTGCGGCAAGGTACTATCAAGAGCTTCGAGGAAAGCGGTATCTTGCAAAAGGTTGTTGAAACCGAAGACCACGGTTACCACGACGAGCCAGTCGACGACGTTGCAGTCCCTGCAGATAACGAAGCCGACTTGGAGATCGAGCCGGTCAAACGAGCACCTAGTAACGGGAAACTCATTGAGGCTGAAGCCCGCGCAGAGGGAAGGGTCTCATGGCGGACATATTTAACATATATACGAGCTGCAGGCATCTCTTCCTGGATACTGACGCTTGCTCTGATGTTGCTCATTCGCCTGGTCAACATCGGCAATCAGGTTGATTTAGTTTCACATGCCAAGGTCGCTGCTAACGATGACCAGGTCTTCTTGGCTAGTTGGGGTGAAGCATATCAGAGGGATTATATTGCGTCCTATCTCGTCACACTTTACTCTGTGAGGCTCCCTTGGGACAACTTGCCCTCGCCCAACATCGACGTGAAGCCATGGCTGATGATCTATCTCGAAATCTCCTTGCTCGGCGCCTTCTCCGTTTTATTATACATAGCACTGGGATATTACGCCAGTCTGCAGGCGTCTCGCTCTCTATTCCTTTCCTTGCTGCGCAGGCTGACAAGGGCGCCGGCACGGTTCTTCGATGTAACTCCGATAGGAAGGATCCTCAACCGCTTCACAACGGATATCAACACCATCGACGGTGCACTGCAAAACTCGGCCAGACAGTGCTTGTCTGGGATTCTAAACTTCGTTGCCTCCTTCAGCGTCATTCTTGTGGTTGTCCCGACATTCGCACCGTTTGCATTGTTCATAGCGTGGCTATATATACGGCTTGCTCCGAGTTTTGTTCGCGCGTCTCGCGATCTTCGCCGGCTCGAGTCCATATCTCTTAGTCCAGCTTTTGCGGGTTTCGATGAACTCTTGCGTGGCATAGCGCATGTGCGGGCGTTCGGAATGGAGCAGCGATATCAAGATGGCTTTTACACGAAAGTGGACAAATTCCAGTCGTTTGATCACGTTTATGTGAGGACTTTCGTCCATCCGCCACATTATCTGACGAATCTTAACGCAGTGGCTTGTCAGTGGATGGCTAAGATGGAGATATGACTGTGCGTGATCCTTCGAGAGGTTTGATTCCGGCTTCATGATAAATTCAGGCCTTGGATCTGTTGTTGTCTTTGCAACAACAATCTTTGCATTGTGGATGGGCGTTGGGAATGGTGCCGCGGCCATAGTTATCGTTCAAGCGGGCATATTTGCCGAGGCTAGTCGTCAGCTTGTCAGGTACGCAGTTAGTCTGTATCTGTTGCTCCAACTCATGGTACCCCCTCAGAGTCGTTGCTCAACTCGAGTTGGACTTCAATAGCGTGGAGCGAGTCATAGAGTATCTAGATGTTCCTCAAGAAGCCCCTGCCATCGTCGAAAAAAGCAGACCGCCTGCATACTGGCCTTCCAATTCGGGAGATCTTGTTGTCGAGAACCTCATGGTCCAGTATGCCCCTGACCTCCCACCGGTTCTGCGCAACCTCTCATTCACCATCAATCCATCGGAGAAGATCGGTGTGGTATGTAGTAGCTTCTTTCTCCTTCAGTCAATTCACGTCTGTCCAGGTCGGCCGCACTGGATCAGGTTTGCTCCGCCAGTTTTTTATCGTGTCAAAATTGACCAGCCACCAGGAAAGTCCACATTAGCGTTATCCCTCTTACGGATGGTAGAGCCAATGGGAGGGAAAATCATGTGCGCAGCCATCGCTATCATACGCGCCGTACATTAACTCGACCATGCAGTCTGGATGGTGTCGACATATCTATGATAGGACTCGAGGACTTGCGGACACGTATCGTAAGGACGAACTTAGCAAAAACGGGCTTCAGCTTTCGACTAACCAGTTGTTTCGTCAGACGATCGTCAGTCAAGATGTATCACTGTTCTCCGGAACCATTCGCAGTAATCTGGATCCTCTGGGGTTGAGCACTGATCAAGAGTGCTTGGACGCCCTGGACCGTTGTCATCTCACACCCCTTTTGAGACATCATGCCACCCACGACGAACCTAGTCTCCTGGACATGCCTGTTAACCAAGGGTCCCTCAGCGCCGGCGAGCGCCAACTAGTAGCATTATCCCGAGCCATTCTTCGGCGAACCAACGTGATTATCATGGACGAGGCGACATCTCAGATAGATTCGCATCTCGACGATCAGGTCTGTATCACTTTCTCGTGTCTTCAGACAAGCTGAACGACGCCCCAGATTCAACATACCATACGGGAAGAGCTCTCGGGTGCCATTGTCATCACCATAGCCCATAGATTGAAGACAATATTGGACTATGATCGTATTCTTGTGCTCGATGATGGGGAATTGCTGGAGTTTGGGACTCCCAAGAAGTTGCTACAGACGATAGGCGGAGCGTTTAGAGAGATGTGTCGGAAGAGTCCAGACTGGCCGCTCTTCGCAGCTGTTGCGGCCCGCTGAGGTCTTAATCGTATATACGTTCAATTTGTACTTGGTTGATTGGTTAGATGGGTATGGGATTGGATGGATAATCGCGTATCCCGTGACCGCGTCCAGCGACGCGCCAATCCGACAAATTGAAACAAACACACGTAGTTTTCTCTTTCGTCTATCCACGCCGACGCCCTCATCACGGCGAGTTGTAATGCAACCACAAACTACGATTCTACGACTATACATCACACTGGGTCTCGTTTGTTACGCTCTTCCCCATCCTCTACACCAAAGAACGAATGTTGCCTTGGACCGCGGCTTGGGAGGTCTTTTGGGGTATGAAGATGATGATGACCCACTACCTCCTTCCGACTCCGACATACATACAGCACTTCCCAAACCACCACCACATTTGACTATCATTTCCCTCCCAAGTATTGGCGAGCTTCTGACTACCAAAGAGAATACGAACCAAGCTTCCAGCACACAAGTCACCGACGTCTCCACAACAGCGTCTTCCTCAACTTCTACTCTTGATTCTGGATCACAAACCACTCAATCTGTGACCCCCACCATTACTTTTTCATCCACGAGCATCCCCTCAGCAACGATAGGCATCACGAAAGAGGCACCCAACACGCCTCCAGGAGAAGCAGCCGAGTGGAAGGTTATAGGCATTGCGGCCTTGGGAATAGGGCTGGTCGCCGCTGTCATGCTCTCCATTGTCTTCTTTGACTCGTGGTGGGGATTTTTGAAGGCGGTATTTGGGAAGAGAAAGAATAATGGAGGTTCCGAAGACATGGTCCCGGACTGGACGCAAAGGGATTGGAAGTTTAAGATCGCAAGCGAGGACGGCCATCGATACCCAACTCTAGCGTCTTTGGAATCCATGACGAAGTCGAAACAGGATCCAACCAACCCATTGATATCCCCCGATCCTCGCCACTCGGTTCCAATGCGCCCTCCATCGCTCTATTTGCCGACCATGGATCCACACCCCCTCGAGCCACTTTTCCGTCGGCCAAGCGCGTCAAATCCCGCCGTGCAGCCAAACTCCAGATCTCAATCTTGACAGCCTCCACACCGTTATCTCTTCAACCTAGACCACATCCTCAGCCTATCACCTAACCCACATGTATTATATGCCGCCACAGACTGTATTGCCCGACTTCAATGTATAACACCTTTATTTTTGCGACGGCTCAGGCTGTTCCGATGCCGGAATTTTTTTTTCGAGATAATTGGAGACGACAAGACCAGTCGCAGCGAAGACAGCCATGCCGACTGACAACTTCAAGCGTGTTGCTGCAGGAAGGGCTGAAATTGCTTATAGTGGCACATCAAAGTTGAGGAAAGCTCTGCACCATACCTAGATACGATTGCCACAGAGTACGATCCGCCACCGACTCTGGCATCGGTTTCAGGCTATTTTTCTTTACAGAAGGTCCCGCCATCGACAATCGTCAGAGCAAGGAATTTCCGCGGTACGGATGAGTGAAACGATGAAGCCTAGTGCGATCGGCCGAAACGATGTCTCGGCGTTTGCCGTTTGCGAAATGGAAAGAAAATCGTCATTAATCAATTCTTGTCCATTGTCCTCATCCCCGGTTTCGCGGCCTGGATCCTCCCTTGAGAGATTCTTGCAGGAGGAAACATCCAGGACTGGAATTGAATCGAAGGTTGTGGTGACCTGTACGTGGCATCGATTCCGTTGTAATTGCAGCCCTACACGATGATAATAACCCCAGATGCACTTCGAAACGCAGATGGTTACGGCGTTGCTACCACGTACCATATTATTCGGACGCTTTAAATCTCACGTGTGGACGCCAGTGACGACTTGAGAACGTCGTCGTTCACGAATTCACGAAGATTCACGACCACTGCTGCTTAACGCGTAGATCGCACGAGCTATGGACTCTACGACTCTCTTGACGAAACCGTCCACGAAATCCCCACGTTCCTTATCCACTGGGCCCGTTATTGTCAACCTCGATGGCGATAACGATGCTGATCAGTGGGCATCCTCCTCTCCGACTCGTCCTCGTATTACGACCAGACCACTGCGCCGCAAAAAGCATCTCTCAATATACCGCGTCTCCGCCCCTGCTCAATCCCCAGTGGCGGAGGTGGTTATCGAGATTCCCTCTGTTCAGCGCCCACAGTCGATGATATCTCCATCGTCGGTGGTTTACGACCGTTCCTCACTGCATCCTCCAGCCAGACCGCAGATGCATAATCGCACATATTCACAACCCAGCAACGTCCGCCTCGGCCATCCCAGCCGACCATACTACTCCGCGATCCGCCCTAATTCGCCGTTGGGGAATTCTTCGCGACCTACGTCCATGCTTTCCCCTCATGCTTCATCGATCCAACCTTCGCCCATGTCCTCCGGTTATTCTCCAAAGCTCGTCGATGACACGGACGATGACGAAACATTGTTTTCACCCGCCATGTCCCGCCCTTCGTCCCGGTTTTCTTTTGGCTTTGGTGGCTTCGGCTCTCCAGCCTCTTCTGCATTACACTCCGGGTCTTCCGTTAGCGGAGAGATGGAGATGCGGATGGCTCTTGCGGCACTGGCCAGAGAGGCTCGTCAGCAGGATCCCAGTTTACAGTTCGAGGAAACCGGAAAGCACTCCTCCGTCAGTTGGCGTGCCAGGAAATTGGCCAAAGGACTGAAAGACCTCATCCGAGGCAAACATGCTTACACCGGTCACTAATCAGTTCAGACACACGATATACCCTGCACCAGATTATTTTATTGCTTGTTTACGAACAAGTTGTTGTCGTATTGCTATCCTACATCCCGCTATTTTCGATGTAACTATATTAAAGCTAGTTCAATCAATGTATATCATTAACTTGACGTTTGAGCTACGAAGAGCTTTTATTTCTCTCCCTCTCCAACATTGCGTCAAAGCTCGCCTGCGCTGCGGCTCGATCATCGTCCCGGAAAGGTGAGGGCTGGTCATTGGTGTCATTTCGAGACTGGGGTGCTGATCGTCTCGGTACGGGGGTACCATCGGGTCGTCGACCTTGACGGATATTCTCCCAGGCTTTATTGGGGCCGTCAGCGCGCCGCGCCCGTATCTCGTCCCATCGCGATTTTACAAGCGGTGTTTGTGTAGTGGCGGGCAACGCGCTCGGTGGGTCAGCTGTTGGTGCGACCGTCGACGCCGGCTCTAGCGATTCGCCATAAGGTGTGTCTGAGAACAGGGTTAGCGATACAATAGATGTTCCAAGAATTGGAATCTGATTTACCAAATTCCCGCTGAAAAGCTGATTCGCCATCCGAAACTAACAACGGTCTGGTGAGGCTTATGAGTCCGGGCTTGTAGCCGACCTGCCGTTTCACGTTGTCCATGGCACGCGAGAAACCTTCGACATTTTCAATTGAGAGGAAACAGCGTTGATGCGTCCAGATTCGAGCTCCGCGGCCTACTAGATCGCCGACCATATAGCCAACCATTACAACAGCAAAGTTGGGGCGCCTGTACCGAGAATAGAGTATGCTGGCTACACCACTAGTCACTGGGCCTACAGCCTGGAGTTTGCGGCCCTTTAGGATACGGAATCGGTATAGGTTGATTTGGGACGAACGTCACTATACTGAAAACCCGGCAAGTTGGCCATTATCCTGTCGTAGTCGCGGCGAGTCAAGTTGCCGTTCTCTAGTTCAGCGCTTAGAAGCTTCTCAGAGGCTTTAGGATCGCGGAAAGTGCGGTCCATCCACTGAATATTGTATTCGCATCTGGGAGAGGGAGAGGGAGACATCAAATGCGTGACATCCGGTGACCTGGGTCTTGACTGGGAACCGCGATGGCTCCCAAGGAGCCGACGCGACAGCAAATATCTTCTCGGCTCCAGTATAGCCAGAGCACTCCTCGATTCTTGCAGAAATTCCAGAATCGTATCGCTGGAATCCCCGATGAAGACGAAGAGTACGATGAAGAGTTTGAACCAGACGACGGCTCAGGACGGCCGCCCATACCCCGACGGCCTGCAATCCCTGAGGTATACTACTACGCTAGCAAGGTTTTCTGGATTATGCTTACCAGTAATCATTTTTACTTGAGCGTCCCGACGATGATCCCGGAAGTGAAGGAGAAGACGACGGCGACGAAAAGCCGCAAGTAGTTGTACTCCGGGAGGGGAAACATCTCACCGAGCGGGAAGCTGAGAACGTTAGACGGCAAGGTCGCTATATTGTGCATTTGATTCTCAAGCGTTGTACTGACAGTTGAATAACTAGAAAGAGGTCTTCCACCCCTTCCCGACCCCAATGCTTCATCCAAGACGCCGTCGGGGTCAGAAACGAAGGATAAAGCGCCACCTAAACCCAAAGTCCCAGCACCAAGCCTGTCCTTTTCATCTGCCAAGAACGGCTTCAAGTCAGGTGCCGCGAAGAGGAAGGCGGTCGCGATCGGGGGTAAAGGTGAGGGGACAGACGAGTCGCGACCGAAGAAGAAGAACAAGAAAGAAACCAGGACTCTACTCTCATTCGGCGACGATGCGTAGATGGTTTTTGGATCTACGTTTGCGCCCTCATAGTGAGTGGTCATCTTGCCTAGATTGACACAATCCTTAGATCGTTCCAGACGCGTCTCGCGCGTAATCCTGGCAGTCCGCTATGATTTCGGACTGCCTTTCCACGCAGGGGTCCCTCCTCTCCCTGGACCATATATCTAGTCTGGACTGTCAATGGCCAGCGGCATTGTAAGTTGAACGCTACCTATACCCTATTTCCATATTACCTATACCCGATTCCCGCACACGTTGCCTCGAGGATGCGCCAACGGATTATATCGCTTTGACTGCGTGCCCCCGTAGCTTGTCTCATTTATCGGTTGTATGTATACTTATGTATAAAAAGGACTTTAGGCCCGAATGTAGTTTGAAATCCGCAAGCCTTCCGATTTTCAACTTTTTGCCGTCGAGCGACTGCGCGCCTGGACGCGGCTAGCCGAATGCAGAACCATTGATTCGTCTTTCTCATGTATAGAGCACACGAAATTCAAAGCAGCATGCAACGATGATATAGCAGACTGCAGAGAGCAACTACACAAAACACTACGACTTTGGAAAGCAAAAAAAAAAAAACGCGAAAACAATAAGACAACTTCAAGAAAATATCGACGTCCCCTCCCCCAATGTATTTCAAGTTCATAAATCAACTCCACCGAGTGCCTGACGCATCGCAGCAGAGGATAGTGGATCCGTGCTCGAAGATGGTGCTTGTGGGCGTGGATGCCTTATGGGCGTGGTGCCTTGTCGGCTTCGGGCCTTGTCGGCGTGGGGCGAAAGAGGGTGGGTGCCTGCGGGCGTGGGGTGCCTTGCGGGCGGCGAGGAAAACGAGACCGGGTGCCTGCGGGCGTGGGGTGCAGTGTGGGCGTGAGGCGACTGTCGGCGTCGAGGTGGAACTCGGACGAGACGGGCGGGACGGAGACACGGCGGGAAGACCTGAAGGAAACCAGTAAGTATCAGAGTGGATAAGAGAAAAAAGCGAAGAAACTAACCACAAGCATTCACTCTTTCGCACCAAAACCACTCCAACCCGACAGCTGCTCAGCCCGACGCTTCCCGAATCGAAATGCGTCCACCCTCCGGGCCTGCGTCTTGCTGAGTCGTGTCGACCACGTACCGCGGCGTGCGGTCGGCCAGGCGTCCCCAATCGGCCGCACCTCTTGGTCTTCGCGTCGTGATCCTGTCGGTGGTGGAGTGGTGGTGGTGGTGAGAGTAAAGCTGCGGTGGTCGTCGCCGTATCGTCTCCGTCGACAGGGCATGTGGTGGCGTCCGGACAGCGGGGCGGTGGGTGGTCGGCGGAGGGGTGGACTACGTCTTAACCATCGGCGGGTCCCATCTATCCGTCCTTTCGCGCTGCGCACAATCCCTGTTGGCAGTGCCCATCTCGTCCTCCTTCTTGGGACTTCGAAGCGCCGACAAGTCGCGTGCTCAGCGGGGGACGGCGCCGAGCGGGATGGTGGGTGTGCGGAGAAGAGAGGTGCGCGAGACGGTGGAGACGGTGCTTGAGGATTATCCTAGCCAACAGGGCAAGGGCCGGCGACGGGATAGCAGTGCGGACGAGCATCGGCGGCGGTGGACTTCATGTCTTAGTGCCACGGACCTCGACCTATCCATCCCGTGTAAAGCCCATCCGTCCTGTAGGATGGCTAAGGTCCGTCTCGTTGTCACGCTGGTCTCGACGGGGGGCGGCGTCGAGGGAAAGGGGGGGCGGCGGAGGAGAGAGAGGACGACGATGGAGACGGATGCGTGAGGTGACATCCCAACCAGCAGGGCAAGGGGCGGCCAAAGGGCAGCGGGGCGGCAGATCGTCGGCGGGAGGTGGACCTGGGTCTTAGTTCCGGCGGACCTCGGCCTATCCGTCCAGTGGGCGACCCATCCGTCCTGCAAGATGGTTGGGGGTGTGTCTCATCGTCGTCGCGAGTCTCGGCGGGAGGGCGGCGTCGAGGGAAAAGGTGGGGGAACCGCGAGAGAGAGATGTGGGTGGTGCGGGCGCGCTCGGTCTTGTCGCAGATAGCAGTCATGGCTGTCGGCAGCAGGACAGCGGGGCGACCGGGTGTCGGCGGAGGGTGGACGAAGAGTCTTGGCCTCGGCGGGTCCGGTCTATCCGTCCGTTCGCGCGACCAGCTTGCTGCATGGTAACTTGATGTCGACCTGAGGGACAGCGCGCTACAGAAGAAGTGTCAGTCGCTGCATCCGCCAACGGCGAGAACGAGTACATACCCCGACCACGAACAGTATGCTCAGCCTGGCGGGGGGCACCACTCAGTGAGCGATGCTGAAACGGCGGGTCAGTATTGACCTCGCGAGAGATGACGGGGAGGATACTCACTAGGCGAGCGGCCAGCGGCTAACGGGCGAGCATAGCGGCAGCTGGGAGAAAGGCAGCCCGGAGGCATGATGATGGGGAGGACGCCCGAGGGTGAGGAGAGACGAGAGCCATCCGGCGGGAAGCACCACCCAGTAAGACACTGAAATGGCGGGTCAGTATTGAAGAGACGATGGGAGAGGATACTCACTAGGCGAGCGGCCAGCGGCTAACGGGCGAGCATAGTGGCAGGGGGGAGAAAGGCAGCCCGGAGGCATGAGGATGAGGAGGAGGCCCGAGGGCGAGGAGAGAGGAGATCCATGGAGGAGGAAGTGGGAGGGGAAGGGGCGAGATGAAGATTGGCAGTGGGTGTGTACCCAAATTTATACGGCGAGTGTTTGCGCCTGTGTCTGCTATTCGTGACCGTTAGCCACCCAGATTTATTTGCTTTCTGACCAATATTAGCATTCCTTTCAGTTCCTTTCTGAATAATCCTCTCATTGGCCGGAATGGAATGGAATGGGGAGATGACGCCATTGATATTCAGAGGTCTGCTAAATTTAGATGGTGCTTTCGGCGCGTCGAAGCAAATTGGTGGTGTGTTGCACGCATCCCAGCACAGAATCATACATTCGAGGACACGTTTGCAGGATGAAGAAAAGACGCAAAATCTTAACTTGAAGGAACGGAAACACGAACAGAACGAAAACCATTTGTGAACTTGCATGAAGGAGGTTACTGTATAAATAGATGTGCTTGTTTGCGGAGGCCATGAAGACTTGTAAGTGTTGTAACAATGGATGAGCCCACTTGAGATAGCTTCCAATTGCGAATAGACGCGGTATTCAGTTGAAAAAATATCCCAAGGTCGGTTCACGACGCCCGTTATGTATATATACAACTCGGGTATGGCCACTGGAGAATGTCACGTTGAATGCGGGCGCGAGGAACGTTGAAATGAGGGCTTTTGCTACAAGATAGCCACCGTCGTGTTGAGAATTCGATGCGGAGATTAGACGAGTTGGAAGTCTGAATCATGTTTAAACATCGGTCCAACGAGGAACAGCGCCAGAATGATGAAGGTGCATTCTCTTTTCGTGATATACGTTGCTCTTGATGGCCTTGACTGGGTTACAGCCAGAGTTATTGGGTTTTGTTGGCCTCTATTGCGTGCTCGTTGCACCGCCGTCTCGGTTAACCCGATAGAACGGGCGAATCTCGTGTTGGCGTTGAACCTTGAGGGATCCGTATGGGAGCATGCAGACAGGGAAACAGCGGGGTTTAGTGTCGTCAAGAAAAATGATCGTTGTCGCTCCAGTTTGCGCAGTTGACAAGAGTCCGTCGCAGGTTCGTCGGAACAATTCCCAACCATCCAATATCTCCTATAAGATATATCTCTGCGTACCACTGAGTGCTGGCGAGTGCAGACCAACGGAGAGAGCCCATAAGTTATGGGAACGAGACTAGGCGCTCCATGGGTGTGAATAGGATAGCGGATAGCTGTTATTATAAGGGGGCGATTCACGGGTCCTCATCCATATAAAAGCCGCGGTGTCTCAAGACAAATGTCAAGGTAGAGTGGTCCGCCGGTGCACGGCCACATTGATCCGTCGGTTTTCATTGCGCCTAGCTTCCGTTGCCACTCCGAGCCCGCAGCAATGCAACCCTATGAGTCTAGCTATCCATGTGCATTGGGGCAACCTAGTAGACTGGGGGATGCAAGGGGGATGAGACTTGACGAAACGAAAAAGAGATGGAGACACGTGATGGTGAGATGGTTAGCTCCAATTGAAGTTTGAACTGTCCCTCCCCCACCATGTCCAATTCCTTCATCGTCGTCCGGGTCGCCATCAGCCTCATCCTCGAAGGACGACAGCGGCTGGCGCGGCTTTGCCGGCCTTGGTGAAGGCAACAGACTTACAGCCGATTTCAGAAAAAGAATGCCCTTTGATGGATCGCTCCGCGCTCAGTTTTGCTTACCTTTGTTTGACCGTGCATCCGTCTTCAGCTCCACCTAGCTCCACCCTGCTGCCCACCCATTCAATGTGTCTCCACTTTTCTGCACGACTCGAGTCCACTAACCAGTTGGATACTTCTTTGTGAGACATACTTAGATCATAGAGAGAGGGAAGGTGAAATGGGGGGATTTAATTCCACTTGAGTGCTTATATTGTGCGAGCTTGGCTTGGAGTCACAGCACCGCGTATCGCATCCATGACGCAAAGCTTGCGGCAAAGGTGGGCATGGTGGAGCAAACGGGCCACGAGGCGGATGCACGGTCAAACAAAGGCAAGCAAAATTGAGCGCGGAGCGATCCATCAAAAGGGCATTCTTTTCTGAAATCGACTGTATCCAGAAACTCGGTCGAGACCATATAGTCATGCCTTCTTTTGTGCCAGTATTTCGGGAAGGGACATCTTGAGGAAACACTGCAGAGCCGAATCGAGTCGAGAAACTTAACTGTCGAGTTTCCGCTTTTCTCCCTCTCTCCATTTGCGTAAGAGAACAGGATGAATGCTATCGCCACCGAGGTTGCCGCTCCGGCTCCATGTCTGCGTAAACTCAATTTAATTTTGCTGCTCAACGTCTGTCCAAAATCCAAATCAACTGTATGCTTTGATGTCTGAATATCTGGATCAGCTAGAGGGTAACCCCTACTGAGAATTGTGCAAGCTCCCCCGCTACTGTAGCCGGGAACGGCATATAAAACATACTTCCTATTGCTGAATTGAGACCGTTTATCGCGGGCCGGGCGGGTTTGGTGCCGATGAAACTTGAAGTCCGGTGGGCGGGGTCTGGGAATCATATTTTTTATTGATTCACCGATTTCGTCTTCCGAGACCAGATTGCTAGATTCAGTGTAACCACTGTTTAAGATGTTTGATTCCCCTTCCGCATGACGTTTGCTTTCGCTTCGATCAGACCCACTCCAGGACGACTGGTCTTTCAAGTTCTATTTTTTTTGGTTCCGCCTTAATTGTGATGACTTCCACTCTCAGCGCAGGCTCCTCGACTCAGTATTCCGCCCAGTTCCACTCATTCAGGCTGAAAAATCCTGCTCCAGCCAAGAGTCCGAGACCAGGTCCACAAGACCGCTGTTACGATTTATTCCAGACGTCCCAAGAAACAATAATTTATCCGTTCCCTTGAGAGACAAGTCTGAGATTTTTTATTCTGCTCCCTTCCGCATGCGTTGAGAACGATTCATTTTCCGAATGCAGATTGCTAGATCAGCAGACAATTTTGTCCGGCAGGTTTAAGTAAGTTCTTGCTCCCGTTACCATTCTGGATGACATTGAGCCGCGTTGACACCTGATACTTTTGCAGCACTGTAGAGGCCTAGAGTGCCAAGTGTTTCTGTTGCGCATCCGGATGCATTCGTCATGACTCGAAGCCAAAAGTCACCAAGGCAGGGGAGACACTGCAAGTTAAAGATGTAGCAACAAGACGTTTCTTCTAATTCGTGATGGAGACCAAAACTACGCGTTACGGCCACTCTTGAGGGGTCCATCATCCCCAAAGCGATTCTCGCCTTTTTGGGGCGCGAGACGTAGTGGTCCCGATTGGGATGGAAGTTGACTAAGGCGCGCTGACACACTCAGTTGTCTCTCAAATCGCGTCTTGCCTCCGACCTCCACCTTGCCTCCGTTACCCAACATCGCAACCGCCCCACCACCTGCTTGTTACCTTCACTTTACGATGTTCACGGGCCTGGTGCGCCTCGCTTCCTAGCCGCCCGCTTACCCATTCATCGAATACCAAAAATATGCGCACAGATCGAGCACCTAGGCACGGTTTCTGCGATCGCGCGGGACGACGCGGGGTGCACGCTGACGATCGCGGACGCGGCGCCCATCCTGGGGGACTGCCACGTCGGGGACTCGATCGCGGTGAACGGCGCGTGTCTGACGGTCACGGCGTTCGACGCAGCGGGGTGGTTCACGGTGTGGCTCGCGAACGAGACGCTGGAGCGCACGGATCTGGGTGGGTCACTCGTGCTCAGACGTCTATTTTATGGAGACGGAATTTATTAAATGCTGCAACGCGGACAGGGGAGCGCAATGTCGGGGACCAGGTGAACCTCGAGCGGGCGATGGGGGCGCACGTGCGGTTCGGGGGGCACTTTGTGCAGGTGCGCGCGCGCGCTGACTGTTATTCATATTAATACGCCGCAGGCGCACGTCGACACGACGGCGACGGTGGTGGAGCGCACGCCTGATGGGGATTCGCTGCGATTAACATTCGAGCTCGCAGAGCCGACGGCGGCGCGGCCGTCGCTGCTAGGGTATCTGATCCCGAAGGGCTACGTGACGATCG